>MU912533.1:0-22467 GCA_036418165.1 Cooperia oncophora
GAACATGAGGTCGAAATCGAAAATTTATAACTTATTTGTATTTATTTATTTGTTTATTTACTTATTTACCTGTTATTTATTCTACAACAATCCAAATACACCCATACTACCACTTCAGTTTTCCACTGAGCACCCAGTTTCCACTTCCCACTCCTTGACTTTACGAAAATTTTACAACCGTCTACTAGAGGGGTATATACAATGTGAAACGTAATGTCCTGGAATTGCGCGCTATAGAAAAAAAATTTTTTCTGGTGGCTAAGGGGTGGAAGGCTGCTGAGGCGCGCCGATCGATACTCTTTTATCACACTAGCTATCACTCACCCACCTTGCATTTGCAGGCCACAATGTCGCACAATTTCCACTGTGACAAAATGTACCTGCGCCACTGCCTGGTTTTACTTCACGATTCACAAAAGAAGTTCCACTTTCTCAACTCGATGATCACTGGAGATGAAGTGGGTCCTCTACGATAACCCTGTGAGGAAGCGGCAGTGGGTCGACAAAGGAGAAACAGCATAAGGCCCACACCAAAAGGCGACCTTCACCAAAAGGTCTCCTGGGTACCGTGTGGTGGTGCCAGAAGAGGATGCGAGTATCTGCGAGAAGAAGGGACAGGCACGATTTTTCGTGTTCCACATACGTGACCCAGCTGCGGAAATTGAAAGATCACGTCGACCGTACTCGTGGAAGGAATGCGGAAATCTACTTCCACCATGACAACGCCCGACCTCACACTGCAAAGGCGACCCAAGGTCCCGAGAGTCGGAAACACTACGGGATGGTGATGGTTGCCCAGCCCCTACAGCCTGACATCGCTCCATTCTCATACTGGCTGTTCAGCACCTGCAGCGCTCTTCTTGACGCGAAAAAAAAGCTTCGGCACAAAGGATCAGGTCAGAAAGGGCACTCGACGACTTCTTCAAGTCCCAGCCGTTTCTGGAAGGAAGGAATCGACAAGCTGCCTGAGCGCTGGCGTCGAGTAGTGGATGGTGATGGTGCATACCTCTAATCTTCAGGTTGGTTCGCTATTGAGATATTTACGAAAAAGTCGTGGCTAAGAACTTATGCACCAACCTAATACATAATATAGGACCCTAATTTCTGTAAAGTTCATTGCTTCATTATAGGTCAAGTTTCTTTGAAACTAGAGCTTGTATGAAGCCAATGAAACTGGGCCCAAGTGATCACCTGAGCCTCAATTTTCATCTTAATTTTGTCTGAATCTTATAATTCCTGATACCAAAGTGCTCATGAAGTTTTTCTCCGTCCAACTGTATTGGTAGTGACTAGGACGAGATCTTATGCTTACTTTTACGTCCGAGATTTTCGGAAGGCAGCCGCAGTACTCAAAAGTAAAACATCCAGGAAAAGGGCGTTTTACGCCATGATGAAAAGCTAGTAGCCTTAGGGCTCTTCATTCGCAGCGATTTCTACCCTGGCGGGAAAATGAAAGCTCGTGACACTCGCAATCAGTCGTGACGGTACTGGTACTGGTTGGCTCAAGAGGCATTGAGTGAGCCGTTCCATTGCGTTTCCTGGCACTGGTTGTTTCGCAGGTTTAACTTCAGCCACTTCTCTGTAAAAGCAGCTCTGCGTCACAATCCTGATATATGATACGCACTCATTACCGCTTTCACCATGTACTTCATGTCGTCAGCAGTCAGTCGACTGATGACGCGTTCTGGCGACGAATGTGTCGTCGGCAATTTGCAGGATTACGGTGGAATTGACTCGCTTATAATGGTTCGTCCTCAGCGAAGGCATCCACGCACTAATTGGAGCTGAATGATGGCCGTTAACTGCTGTGAGAGAGGCAGATGAAGACAGCGATGAACACCAAAATCTGTGAATTAGCACAACCTGAAGACTTAGGGTCAATTGAAAAGGGCTCTATTCGGTATGGTCGTGAAGGAACCTTTCTATAAAAGAAATCACCACTATCCCAGAGAGATAGAGTGGGTGCGGCTGTGTACTCGACATGTTCAAATGAAGTGGGCAACCAAGCCTTTTCCATCTTCAATATATGGCGTGAGTGTTTCAGTCTCAAATTGCTTCAGTGTTACTCGTGTAGGTTTGTAACTATCTTGTCCAATTGATAGTGCACGAGTTTGCGCCCATTACAGGATATGACTGCAAAGAAAGTGAAGACGTGCCAAACAGCAGTTATCTTTAGACCCAGACTCGGCTCTTACATCTTAGGTCTGATAATATTAGGATATTTCTGAAATGATGCATGTTTTCGATATTCATTTTGGGTCAGTCTATACAAGGTCTGAGAGAACTTTATAACTCGAAATAGTTATTGTTAGAATGCATAATCTTCTGTAATGACGGATTAGTGTAGTGTGCTTTTGTGTAAGGTAAGATCCTAGGTGAAGTCAATAAAGGCAGTTTTTGAAAGGGCTTGATTAGCATCAACTTTTGCGCAGCATGAAGATGCGATATGCAGTGGGGGAACATCTCCACAAGGTAGATGAGGCTTTAATTTTAGTAAAGGTTGCGCAAAGTTTGGCCGCGTGATCGCTATTGTGATGGAGAGATCCTCTACTGTTGAAAGTCGAGAATGAGCCGTAGATGTGCATCAAAGTTTATGTTTCTGCCATCGACCGAATTCTGAAAGCTAGGGAACATGGTGACTTCGGCAATCCACCAACAGTGACCTTCACTTACCTTTGGTGCAACTCTGGTTTGCAGAAGTGGTGCGTGGGAAGTTGGCGGTGAGCTGCAATCGCATTGCGTTCAAATCCTCTAGAGGACGTTATAGGTTTAAAGGCAAGTGACGCGATAAATCCGCAAGGCGTGTACGATGAATACGTCTAGCTGGACAGAATTCGACGCTCCTGAGCAGGCTCTGCATTTTGCTTTTTCCAGGAAGATACCATCATAGCGCCCTATTAAGATGCAACATGACGGACGCAAACCACGCCCGCCCACAAATGTTCGCGACCGGGCTGGTGCTCGTATCGCTACATTTGCGAAGTACAATGTGAAACAAGGAGATCGACATCAAGCGGCTGCGGTGCAGCACCAATATACAGGGGGGGGGGGGCAAAAAAAAGTCACTTCGACCGAGTCACATATCAGCAAAGTTTTCGCTGCCCAGACAGAGGACGTGGATACGAGTACCAGGGCGGAAGATACCCAAGATGTTCCTCGATAAGCAGGAGCTGGCTCTCGCCCATCACCTTCATGTACACCAAAATATGAAGTCATCTCCAGTCGCAGCCTGACTGGAGAAGACCTTTGGAATTCATGTCACCTCCAAACAGCTACGAAACTTCTAGTATGGAGTCATCCATGAGTAACTAAGCTCGGAATACGCAACGCGATTCCCCTCGACAACAGTCAACGCCCATCGCTACTTTGTGCTCAGATCGCAGCGCGGACCACGTCCAGGGGCTACTTTCCTTCCTTGAGAGTTTATGCGCGGAGTAAGGTAGCTACCTGGAGACCAGTACTCTCGATCTGGAAGACCTCCAACATCGAGCAGCTCCGACAACGTCGCTACGGTCTAGGACATCATCTTCACCACAGTCGCCAAGGCGCGGGTTGATGGTATGGACCGGACGTACCTGGAATGGAAAGACCAATATTTTCTTCGTGGACCCCGGACTGAAGGTGAGCGCTGGCGGTTACATCGAGCAACTCGTGAAGAATATCCTCCTCACATGTCGTCGCCCGTACCTTCTTGGAAACTTTGTACTGCTACAGCATTGGGTGCCACCACATGGAATCGAAGGGCGTTGGAGAAACTCTCGCCTACTTGGAATGGAAGGGGCTGAGTACCTAAAGAAGATGGAATATCCAAGTAGGTCACCTGACCTGAATCCCCTCAATTACCCGGTTCGGGCGGAGTTCAATAGGGTGGTCTACGGTGGCGGAGAAATCGACTATCTCGCTGATCTCAGGCACCACATCGCGGTCGCGTGCCAGAATCTCTCGATGGCGCTCGTCCAGAAGGCTGTGGCGGAGTGTCATGATATGCTCTTTAATATGGTGGTAAAAATGTCCGATCAGAATTTAATAAAGTGTAACTTATAGCGCCTCGAAAGTCAATGAAGAAAAATGACTTTTTTTGTCTCCCCTGTAGAGTGCGTGCAATACATGCGGTCTTCCGTAGTGGTTAGTCGCACAATACCAACGGAACGGGGGAAGCCGTCCACACATGCTTCCTAAAACGTGTAGAAGAGATGCTTTTTCGCAGGTTTAAGCCATTTCTCCCCACTATGTAGCAACCTTGCCATTTCAGATCGAGTACCAAATTATAGTACCCTATGCTTTGAAGCCAACCATTATTTCCATACTGGTTGACTCCCGAACGGAATCTCCAGCAACTGAGAAACTGAAAGGAGGCTGAGTAACAGAAGTTTCGAGGAAACAACAATTAGGAGCTTCATGTAGAGAAAGGATTTCATGGGACTTTGAAGACAGTTTCAATTACTTCGATCTTGAAAACAATAAAGGTACAAGAACCAAGTCCAATCGGTTTCAACTAGGATTTGCTTCCCGGTGAAATGAAGAAAAGGAAATACGTAAGTCATGAAGCTGGATTTCGGGATGTTGCAGAGTAGAACAATCGGAGGTTAAAGGCAGTTGGCACGATAAATCGCTATACAGGTGTAGGATTTGTACAACTGGCTTAACAGAATTCCGTGACCTCGGACAGGCGCTGCGTGAAGCCTTTTCCAAGGAGGGTACCTCTATAACGCCCTATTGAGCAACAACTTTACGTCCCAAACGCCTTCCTTGCCCGCCCGCCCACAAACGGACGACCGTTTCTGACGCTCGTATTCATTCATTTGCTGAGCAAATTATGAAGCAAAGGGATTGGTATGAAGCGGCCGTGATGCTGCATGCATATATGGGTACACATATGCAGCCGTATCTTCGGTAGCGGTGATTGGCAAGATGCGTACGGGAAACTCGTCCGAAATCGATTTACAAGTCACTGAGAACGGAGGCTTTTTCTTCGCCGGATTTTGACCGTTTCACTCCGTTCTTTCGCCATTTCCCCACTATACAGCGCCCTACTAGCATTTTAGGCTAAGTAGGAAACCATCGTGCCAACTGCCTTCAAGAGAAAAGTACTGTTCTGTCCAACTTTGAAGTACTCCACCGAACTTTCTCAACATCAAGCCGTAACTTCTGACTGTTTGCTTCGAATTCTTATTATTCAATTCCTCATCAATTCTTCGACCATACAAACCTTGGTAATTCTTGTTCGAAAATAACGATTGTCAGCAACTTACAGGATCTCATTTAGTATGTGCACGAGCAGCGATCACGACGCTGCTCGAGTTTACCTGACAGACGTGAGGATACTACTCAATTCTTCTAATGCAATCAAGGCGTTGTCACTGAATTCTCCAAGTTCTCGTACGCCTGCACCATTACTCCAGATTCATCAGCAGTAGAAGGGAACTTCCAAGTTCCCAAAGGATGACCTTTCATTCCCATCGAAGACATCCCACCCCCCTGTTGTATATTGTGGGTACTGGGATTCCATAGTCCATATGAGAGCCAGAAAACTGAGGTTCATTTTCGCTGCGCGCTTCTACGAATAAAAAAAACGTAAAAAATAGGTCGATGGTTCGGATCCCACCGAGGACAAAATTTTGCTTTTCTACAATTTTTCATTTTTTGGATCCATGTTTGTCTAAATAATTGGTCCTAACAAAAACATTCACGATAAACTGAACAATCCTATTTTTATGGCAAAACTGCTTTTTCTTTCGAATTCGTTAGTATTCACAGACTCAGCTCTTCGGCGCTATGCTGGTGCCAGATGGCACTAGCGCCAAAAATAAATGCAGAATCGTGATCAGGACTATCGATTACTCCTAGGAGCAAGTTCTGAGCAGAAAAAAAGACTGACAGTTTGGTCGGCAGTGTGAGCGGAGTCTCCTCATCGTAACATCGATGTCGTATCAATGTCGCTACGGATGCCCCGGACAACCAAATAAGCAAACCCAAGAAGGTCAAAACAAGTTGTTTCGACCGAAAATTCGTTTGTAGGGGTAATCAGTGACCCTGATCACAATATAACACCTATTCGTGGCGTCCACGCAATTTCGCGCCAGAATAGCGCTGAATGTTCCCTATACGGGCGTGAATAAGGCTGCGTTTATACTTTGCGGCAGCGTAGCGTAGCGCTTCCAGCGTTTCACGAGCGTTTCGCTAGCGTTTGCCAGCGGCGGGGCTAGAGAGTATAGAAGAGTAGGAGAGTATTTTTGTTTATACTCTCTAGCCCCTCTAGATCGATAGCTATGCTTCCCGTGCCCTCGCTACGCTAGCGTGCGCTGGCGTACGCTGGTGACGCTGGGAACGCTAGATCGATATCTATCCTTTCCCCGACACTGCCGCTGGCGTACGCTGGAAGCGCTACGCTACGCTGCCGCAAAGTATAAACGCAGCCAATGAATTCAGTGGAAAGAAGATGTGGCCCCAAATTGTCTATAATTGACACCACACCAGAAGTTACTAAATTCGCAATCAGATCCACTGTCTAGCCTATGAAGATCAACGTTCAGCAACAATCTTGTTCAATGGTGCGTGAAAATCGAAATAGTTGAATAGCACTGACTCATGGGTATAGCTACTCAGAATGTGCCCATAAATGGCAAATATCCGAGTTATATTCATGCGCAGACACTAATGGAAGCGAGAACAGCGAAACCTAAAAAATGCAAAAGCACAACAAAGGGGAGTCGAACCATCAACCCAACCCTCACTATCCGACTGCGAATACTCCACCCTGTCCGCCATCCGATCGTTGTCGCTGCGTACAGCTCTAATCGTTGAAGAAACCATTGCAAGGAGCCACCCTTGAGCACGTGACCCAAGTTGGAAGCTCATTGCGACGATTTTTCGCTTTGATTCAAATAGTCCCTTTATAAGGACCCCCCACTCAGCAACTGGTCAAAGGCCTTCACCGCGTAAAGGCCCATAACAAAGCAGTTCCCAAAGATTTCTTTCCACTCGTTTTTTACCTTTCCTGGAAGCGCGCAGCGAAAATGAAGCACACTTTTCAGGTCCTTGCATGAGCCCCTACAATATGCAAAAAACCGTTTTCGAAAAGCGCACCACGCCCTGAACGACCTGCCTTGTAAGTGAGGCACACGGCAGCATTTCTCGACTTCTCCGGACCTGTTCGCTTCAGGAAGGCGGTATCTTGCCGCTGGCTCAATCGTTTCTTCGCGCCATTCAATGATAATACCATCCCGCAAGGAGAAAGGATAACGAAGAACACGGTGTAAGGACCGAACCCACGGCAGAAAATAGCTTTCGGGTTTTGTGGACGAATCAAATAGGGGGCATCACAATGGCCATGAGGGCCACAGCATCCTCGATACTTACGAAGTCGCAGAAGCGGGACAATACTAGAGACTGCGTATCAGACCACGTATACAAGGAAGGGCACCAGTTTCCATATATATCGACTGAGATCCAGGGGAATCGTTGTCTGAATATGTGTGGAACATTAATAAGCCCTCGTTACAAGACGATCAGATACTAGCAAAGTGCTTTCTCAGGTAGTGAGCTCGGCATAGAGTGACTCTTCCACGCCGAATCACTTTTGTCCTGGTGCGAATTCTACACAAATAGTGTATTACATCTTTAAATATTTATTATTATTACATATTTATAGAATTTGAAACACCTAAAAGGCTCAGCAAAGTATAACAGCCTGATATTATTGACGAGCAAGTAGACTGGTAAAAGTAGCACGAAAGAAGCGCTGAACAAATCACTATCAGCACTAACCTAAAATGCTAATCGAGGACCCTAAAGGGCAGCAAATTCCACCATCAAACAATACCTCAATAACCCAGAACTTTCACAGCGATACTTTTGTTCCCGTAATACTATACTGAAGGCTTTTCGACGAGAGATAGCAACGAGCTAACACACAGCATATAAATTAATTTTGTTTTAAAAGTTTTACATCTAGGTAATTATAGAACCTGCTCAAGACGACATCACTAGCACAAAACATAACCTAATGCAAATCGCACAAATCTACTCAAGTGACTGCAACCCCCTTTTTGAATAGACTCAAAGGTTTCTTAACGATCCCCCTTAACTTGAACTTATGAAGCGACTTGTACTAAGAAATGGCGATGAAAGCACAGGAAGCTAGGATCTCTTATGTAATAAAACTATTAAGTAGATAATTTGTATTTTATACATCATAAGCTATCGTCGCCTGTTCGTAAGTGGCTTGGTGCGATGTATGGGTGGTTGAAGAAATCCATTCGGGTAGAGTAAGTGATACGTGACATACCACCAGAATATTGCCACTAATGCACCGGCAACCTGAAAACCACAAACATTCGAATGATGGAATACAAATCCTTGGAAAAATCATAAATTTTTAAAAAGAATGCTGAGCTGAGCTGTGAGCAAAAGCCCTGACTCTAAGCAGGACTTGAGCCCGCGCATGGTACGACCCCCCCCCCACCCCCGGAAGAAGGTGTCAGTACGACCCCTCACCTATGTGAGAGTCTCGGTACGACCCCCTTTTCCAACACCTACATCACTTTCCCACATTTTCCCGTTTTTCACCCAGAAATTTTCCGTCGAGCAGGGAGGGGGTTAATAGTACGAAACTGGACAAGTCACGCGAAAAGTCAACAACCGGAAAAAATTTTTTCCCAACGCCCAAATTTCTCTCAAAGCCACATACGATCCCCTCTCACCAGCGGGAAAGTACTCCCCCTTATGTGTTCACAGAACGATTCTGTACTGTGAACTGTGAACGACACTGTGAAGACATACTATACGCCCATCCCCATGGATCTTAATCCTTGCCATGTGTGAGGTGAATGAGTGCGCTGCCGCAGTAGCATGCCTTTTCTTCTGCGCTCAAAAATGTATGGGAAGCGATGGTGAATGGAAGTGATACCCCAACTCTGATTCCATACACCGGCTTGCGCTGTCACGCGGCCAACCACGTACCTAATCGTAGCCGAACGCGCTACTTGTTTGCGCTCTGTCACTTCTGGTTGTTCCCTACCGCCGAATATGTATTTCGCTGCGAGGCCCTGGTAACTACACAAGTTCTGACCTTCAAGATAACGCGGGGGAGTATGGAGCCGGCATCGAGTATCGCTACTCCGTTCCTGTACACTTTTGAGCGGAGAAAACGGCATGCTATTGCAGCTGCAGAACCCATTCACCTCGCACAGGGAACGACCGTTCTTAGAGTGTAGCCTTAGAAGCGCGAAGTGAGGTGTTATTCAGCAATTATCATAATAAAACAAGTTCTGGATAAGAAAGCGTCCACTTATTAGGTTGGCGGGAAAGTTCTGTAGTATGTTTTGAACTCATACTTGCCTATTACCTGAAGCGAAGTGAGGTGATACCAGTTATGAACCGACGGATAGTCATTCTACGAGTACCACTCGCTTGAGTTCCCGCTTCTTCTTCTTCTGCAATATGGACAAGGATGGTTATCCGCTACCATCGGCACCGACGCCCTCCAAGCGCTTCCTCAAACTCTTCCTTTCACCCTGTCACCACACTGACGGCAGCATGACCGTTGCTTATGCCAAAATAATGGAGCTGCATAAAGACTATGCCCTTAATTTCTGGAGAACTAAGCTTGAGAGAGCTGCAGGTCGTGAAACCGGTGGATTGAGGATGCTTCCTTGGTCAATCCCTCACAACAAAAAGCACCGACGGGATCTGAAGCGAACCGTCGATTAGAGGGGAAAATCTGTTCATCTGCGAGTCTGCCCTCAGCATGACAGTGCATCTCACCCCGTCCAAAAGAAGTCGAGCCAATGCTCATACAATAGAGATGGATGACTTCTCTTTGCACCGATGTAGCCCAGACGTTAATCCTTCTCTCAGCAGATTATCTTTCGTACTTGCAATGAGGGTCGAAAACTGGCAAGAAACTCGCGATAATAATGCTATATAATTTTGACTTCGTACACCTTTCAATGAAAAAACCTAATTTGAAAGTAATATGACAAGAGCTCCCTTTAATTATAACCTATTAGATAGCAAAGAAAAGCAACGATGAAGGTAAGCACTCACTTTATCAATCATAAAAAAAAAAAAACATGGTAGTAAAGAATAGAGATCGTAAGCTGTTTGATCTGAAATGACTAGATTTCAGTTACCCATACTCCAAAGAAAAGAACCTCTTCCACTATGTGATCAAGGACCGTCTATTATAGGATTCACTACATTCGGCACTGGCAGAATATTTCTTAAATTAATCGAAGAATATCGAGTTACTTATCACGTTATTGGAGGTTGCAGAGCTCCCACAAATTCGAAAAAGATAGTATGTTCAGCTCAACAATCATGTTCTAAACAGTTGACTCTTCTCAATACGTTTTCCATCTAATTACATAATAATCGTTTCTAGTCCAGGACCATTCAGCTTTTCACATCTACGGAGGCCTTTAATCAGTAACGGATTCCTCTGAGAGGTCTCGTAAGCAGCTCATCAGCACAAAATGCATTAAAAATCATTACGATTTCTGAAAGAAAATAGGATCGGATGTATGGCATCATTCCCACCAGCGATGGGAAGTAAGTTCATTCAATGAGAGGTTATGTCTCCAACACTCGATGGTTATAGTTCCACCCGAAAGAAATTTTGATGTCTTCAGCTACGGCAAATTCTTTCATTTAATGTTCGTTTCTCATTTGAAGCACAGAAGTCTACTAAAGGTGAAACCACCTTTCCTTGTTCAGCCACACTGAGGTACAAATCAAGAAAAAGGACACGCTCAAATGAGCTATAATCGGTCAACTATAAACATCATTTTCACAGTTTCCTAATAAGGCCTTCTGCACACCTGGGGTGAATAAGGCTAAAACATTTGCCACAGCATAAAATATCGAAAGGCTGCAAAACTAATCTGCAAGAACACATTTTTTGACACTCAAAAATTATACTACGATTGAGTTGCAAGGCACTAAACCTCATTCTTCACAGTCCCTCATTGCTGTAACCTCGAACGCGTTTACCCTGTTATAGTTGCAAAAGATGTTCTGCTGGTATTTGGGTGGAACAATTTATTTAATACTATTCGGCAAAACGATTCGACGTGATCGTCTTCTTCAGAGACCCAAACCTGTTTTGAGTTTAGGAAAGGAACAGTACCCCATAAGGCGTCATCGGAACCGCTAGAGGACTGGGCGCTTGATGGGATAGTGTTCATTTCCTGAACTCGAAACATGTCTAGTCTTTTGGTGGAAACGTCGAAACCGAAAGTATTAAATAAACTGTTCCACCAAAAAACCTGAATGGCAGAACATCTTGTGCATCACAAGTAAACCTCCTCTTATTTTGTCGAAACCCCCTCCAAAGCTCTGTAAGCGCGAACACCCCAAGCACCCGATTATTGCTTACATACTTATACAAAAAAAGTAGTCTTCCGATAACAATTTGTAAGAACGTATTTCTGACAGAAACTTCTCTAGTTTCGCCAAGTTCAAAAAAAGCAACATTGTCAAGCTGCATGACGACGACAACCACTTACCCAAATAATATTTAGCAGGAGCATAGCAACAACGAAGTACTGTGCTAGCCTTACTCGTCTTTCTTGCTTTTCTCTCATAACAATTCCACAGTCATCATCGCGGTGAACAACTTGCTGCCATTCTCGGAAAGCATGGGCCTTAAGATTTATAAAACGAATAGCAGAATTCCAGACAAATACAGTAAATCAAAAAAGAAGAGTATGAAAAGTATCAAAAAAGAAGAGTAGTGAGATAATGAAGGTCTAAAAAACTAGTGAAATGATAAATTAGACCCTGGGAAGTGCTAAAGGGCTCAAGATTAAGGAGGGAATAATTTGAACAAGCCATACTCGCGCTTTTTGATAGCTTTTTTCGGACTTTGTTGAACTACACAAGAAACTTTGCTTACCCCAGATCAAGAAAGGACAGAGAAGCTAGCTAGCTGAGAAATTGTAACTGCAAATTAGCGCCCTTTGAATGGACAGATGAATTTTCCTTCTATCTCGGATATTCTACTATCCTTTGGCAGTGCTCTGGAAATGGATTCAACTTAGCAGCTAGCCTGCAGCGTCAGTCAGTCATGAGATAGAAGAAATTTTTCAAGGTTTCATGAATGCTTAGCAGGGAAGTCCGCCAACTTACCATGGAACTTTGAATGGAGACCTGGGTAGATCGATAGAGTCTATAAGGTTATTTACAAATATAGATAGCAAAACTGCAACCTGCATTTCACAAGCAACTTTTGAGCAGGTAAAATTTTAGTAGGTGCAGTAGGGTGGAGGCTTGTGAAGGATAATCAAGGGAATCGACATGACGACCCTCCCTCCATCCTACTGCACCATTACAAACTTCACCTGCTCATAATTTGCTTGCGAAATGCAGGTTGCAGTTCTGCTATCTATATTTGTAAATAACCTTAACTCTATTCTATCCAAGTCTCCGTTCAAGAGGTCCCCATGGTAAGTTGGTGGAGACTTCCCTGGTTAGAGGGGAAGACGGTTAGTCTCACAAACCCTTTGAACACCCAGATGGAAAAAACAGATTAATGAGAGAGAGAGAGAGAGAGAGAGAGAGAGAGAGGAAATGTCATATCTGAGCTCGATGTTTTTTTTTTCAGGTGAACGCTTGATAATTCTACTAACCTCTTCTGCCATCACCAACATGCTGTATATCAACAGAAAGCAGTGTCCAGAAATGTCAAAACCTGGAATCCAAACACCGCCTTTTTCCTTGCACATCGTCCGAGAGTAACGAATACTGAGGTCACAGCGAGAGGTCCATTGCATCAATCGATGGAATCTGCAAGTCAGTAACTCATAGGGACAAAATGTTAAGACGCTGAGACTCGTATGGGACCCAGTCGCTAGTCGATGTAGCCAAGTTATCAAAACTTTACATACGACTTAAGCGATCACAACTGAACATCCTAACGAAAGGAAAACTCTTAACCACAGCGCTTATAGCACTGTCAAACGGTTGCGCCCATGTGAAAATTTATTGACTTGACCACAAGTACCAACCAGCACCCAAAATTTAAACAATGCAGGAGAAGACCAAATACTTACTGCCATATGCTTGCATACCAGCAAAATGTCCCAACTGCCAGTCGTAAAACATCGATTATGGATTTATCTTTGTCTCTAAACGAAAAAAAATTGAGAACACTCGAAAAAAACAACAGGAGCAGCACCATGTAACGTGAAGATACTCAGAAATGGTGTATTTGTTGCTCGTTAGAACTGGTGCCCTTCAAAGATTCCATGGATGACCATCTTAGGCAAGGGGCCCAAGCAAAACTTTGCCAACAAGGACTCGAAGTGGCCAAAATTCACTACAGAAAAGAGGGACTACATTCTCCGACCTTACGCTGAATTGTTCACGTGGTTAAGAGGGACCCAGTCCCGATTTGACCGCGAAAACGTCCAATGTTCGCTTTTCGCTTGGATCTCTTGTCTCGGATATTGAATTGTCACAAATAGATTAATAGGGCGTTTCTAATCACTGGGTGACTTACAAACAGGGCACGTTGTGTCGATGGAGAAAATTTCGCCAAACAAGACGCTCTTCTCTAATGCGAACCCCTTCCACCTTCCTGAATTCCCTCGACTGCCCTATGTTCAGTTTTTGAAAGCTAATTCGCTTTTCTACGAAAAAAAAACACAAACGAGGGAAGTAGTGGGGAAAAAGTAAAGCGTAAATGGGACGAGGAAAAGCCGAAAAAGTCAACAAGCGCAACCGAAAACTCACATGTTCTTCCGAGTCCTTCCCTTAATGACTATATCGCGGTGCTGCAGCGTCTGCCACCCATAAATAAAAATGATCAAAATACCTGTGATGGGCTCGTGAAGAGAACCAAATAAAAGGTCCAACAATCAAGCATGTCCACATCCATCCGAGTTTAACACCGTACTGGTTGAAAACACTATACTTCTGTAAGAACATAAAAATTTGTCATGAACATGACATTAGGAAAATCCTCACCAGGAAGTCCGCCAGTTTACCATGGAACTTTGAATGGAGACCTGGGTAGATCGATAGTCTATAAGGTTATTTACAAATATAGATAGCAAAACTGCAACCTGCATTTCACAAGCAACTTATGAGCAGGTAAAGTTTGTAATGGTGCAGTAGGGTGGAGGCTTGGTGGTGAGCTGTGAAGCATAAGCGAGGAATCGCATACGTCGAATCGAGTCGTGGTGGTTCAGTGGTAAGGTTCGACGTTCGACGACTCGATCACCACCAAGCCTCCACCCTACTGCACCATTACAAACTTTACCTGCTCATAAGTTGCTTGCGAAATGCAAGTTGCAGTTTTGCTACCTATATTTGTAAATAACCTTATAGACTCCAGCGATCTACCCTGGCCTCCATTCAAGGTACCGTAGTAATTTGGCGGACTGGTCAAGCAGCTGCGCGATGACCAGGGTATGCCATATTGTACAACAACAACAAAAACGGCCCTTGAAACAATGCACATTCATTGGGCTGCTTGCTTACCTGAACAATGTAAAGTGTGTCATCAAGAGTGACAAAATGAGCCAACCATTGACAAAACCATAACGAATACTAGAAATGCGAATGGCTTTCTTTTTTGGATCGATGAATAGAAATCGTCGCGCAATCTGAAATGTCTATCCAGATCACAAGGACATGAATCATAAGGGACTAAAAGAATCTTTGTAACACCTAAAACAATATATGTGAGCACATATAAAAAGTAAATGTTGCGAATGAACTGAAAGTGTAGGAAGAGCTACAATCAACACCTGTTTTTGTACAAGCTTCGTCATTTGTCTTCTACATGTTTGAGCGGAGCTACATAGACACGCTGATGACTGTGGCAAAGAAGGGTTCCTTGGAAAACTCGCAGGAAGTTGGGAGAGCCTGGGGAATATGGTTGGCAAAATGGTGAAGAGAGATCGTACCAGATGAGCGAATTTCGAGAAGGTCGCGCTTCGCAAAATTCTCCCTCGACGGTAGGACGTGTCCTGTTACAGCCACAGGTTTGAATTCTATCACACGACTGGCCATTAACAATGTTTACCCTTTTCTTCACTGCTACTCGAAACTCAGGCTACATTTCCATCGACAACTTCCCTAGCTTAACCCATTCGTGACAATGTCCGCCACTGGTGGTGGACACCGAAATGTCCACTTCGGACCATGTCCACCATATGTGGCGGACGGGCTTTTGATGAAATTTTTAGAAACAGTTCGAGTTCTTCGAGGAACTTTCCCAGTGGTACAAGTCTTCATACCTTTGTTAATTTATGCAAATAGTGGACCAACGAGATCTTCAGATATAAGGGTCCCAGGCACGATTCAACTAGCAGCACCTGAGCCCAAAACCTCTAGAAAAATTTCTGCTGAAAAATTGCCGGTAGGGGTTACTCAGTGCCCCGATCACGAATGTGACGTCCGTTTCTGGCACCGGCAGTGTTTGACGCCATTTGGCGCCACCACTTTTTTCATCAAAACGGGGCGCCAGAATGGTGCCGCGCCAACTCACCACTACCTTTTTTCACCAAACTTCAGGAAAAGTTACATACTAGGGCTTTTTGTTGGTCTGGTCACGAATATGACGTTCACTACAGGTCCCAGCGCCAACTGGCGCCAATTTGGTGCTATCACCTCTTCCACCCAAATTGATGGGAACTTGGATACTAGGGTTATTCGCTGTCCTTATTATTGATATGACATTCATTTTTAGCAGGAACGTTAGCGTAGGGCACAAGGGTTATCAATGCGATGCTGAGGCTGAGCTTGCCTTAGGAGGAGGGAATCACTCCTCCTCCAAGCTACAGCCTTTTCAGAGCGCTACATGCCATGTAACGCTCTGCAAAGATAAAAACCAATGTCTTATTTGTGATCGGGCTCCTCCCCCCCCAATTGAGCTCGAATGCAGAACAGCTGCGACTTTAGCGAAAAAAAGGCGACGGCGAGTGCAGGTGGATCCTAGCGCCGAATAGCGCCGGTGAAAAAACTATAGGCACTGTCAACCCTTTACTGCCTCAGACATCCGGAACCAAGCCAACTTTCGACCAACTTTCTATGTGGACAGACTTGGCTTAGCAGTCGTTTCCTGAGTTGGTTTGACCTTTTGAACACGAGTACACTTCCGCTCGGCTCAAAACCTCCTTGCCACCAGGGGTTTTGAGCCACCTCAATATGTCAAATCACCTCAATATGCAAGCTTACACGGGTTTTCGAGGGAAAGACTATAGCACTAAATTAGCGCACATTGGCGCCAAATGGCACCGGAGGACAGACGAATGTCATTTTTGTGACCTGAGGAATAACCCTGCACTCGATGGTTCAGTAAAAAAGGAGATTTCGGGAGCAGAAAGTTGAACAGTGCTAAAATTTTTGGTAAGGGGTCACGAGGGACCGTGTCCACCACTGGTGGCGGACACTTGCTGAGAGCTCGCAAATGCTCCGGTCCGAACGAGCCGTTTTCGAAAAACGCGCCTGGTCGCGAATGGGTTAAGAATTGGATGAAAGATCGCTTTTGGGGGTGTTCTGACCCTCTGAACCCGAAGACACCATTCACATGGAGAGAACACGCCTAACGCAGGATAGTTTTACCGAGATTGCCATTAGTGCACATCCCAGGCATTTGTTACACTAAGAAAATATGAAACTCATAGTAAACTACTTTGGGAGTTTTGCTCAAGGCGCCTGTGGTGCGGGCGCTAGACATCACGTGGCGATTGGATGAGATATTCGGGTTCAGAGCGTTTAACTATTCCCGAGTCCGAACTTCTCGCTAACTGATAAGCAAAACTATGTGGCAAACAGACCTCCTCATGAGGCTCACATACCTGTATCGCAATTCCGAGGACGATGTTTGGTACAGTGCTCTTGATTATTGGTCTACGCTGTGTCGTGGTGGAAGAATAGTCTCTATTCATATTCTCATAAATTTCTGGAACAATATTTCTTTTCAGTAGAACTCAACAGGATGGAAGCACCACTGAATGACATAACGAAAACGAAGGCCCAGGAAAATCCCGAAGAAGACAACTGATAGCATCTAGATAGGAACTACAACTGAACAAACAAGCGCCCTGTCATCGAACCAAACTGCAGCGAAAGAAGGAAGCAAGACCGTCGTCGGACACAAACAGCCTAGTGTGATTGCAGACATTGCCTAACTACCGTCAGCTCGCCTACTTTCGCTTCATTGGTACCGGGGAGACACCTCGTGCTGAAAAACTACGTAGAGCTTGTGAGGAATGTTGCATCAATTGAGTGTAAAGCAGTAGACCTCACATTATCGTTGCAGTTTTGATAACAGCCTTGTTTTCAAAGGCACGCTCCGCGTTCAAAAATGGTGATATGTGCGGCTCAAATACTATCGATAAGCTGGTACATACTTCCATACTTGATTTTTCTCGTTTTACACCCTTATTCCGTCCATAACCAGAGGTGGTCAACATAAGCTATCATTTGCGCGCCCTAAAACAACCCTTAGGCGCAATTTCTTCACTATCAGAGCGGGTCTCGCATATCTACGTTTGGGCAAAACCACATTGTTTAATGGCTCTATGACTTCCTTCAAACGTGCCATAGCTAAGCAAGTTCTCAGTGCGTAGGTGCCATGTTTCTTCATTGCTGTAGTGTTTATTTTGTTTGTTGTTTTATGTTTAGTTTTGTTCTCACATATCGAGCGTTGTCTTAAACAGCGTACTAAATAAATAAATAAAAAATACATAACACAAGTGTGGGGGAAGTGCACTGAAAACCTGGCTGGGGTACGTATGGAATTCCACGCTAAACTGCGCTTTTACGTGCATAAGGCGAAAGAGTGGTCGGATGAGTTCTACCTAGTTGGTGCCAGGGAGAACTCGTCTGCCTCTCACAATAGGAAATGAGGAGAGTTAATAGCGGAAGAACCGCGCATCAGGTGCAGCTGAAAAGCTGGGAGTTGCCGTGGCCTGGGCGAACCGTGATACCGTCGCGAGAGGTAGGGGTAATCGTCGTCTGTCCTTGGGCTGCGAAAGGTATACATCCTCCATGCTTGCGGGCAGGACTAACATGTCCAAGGGAGCGTCTGAACGTTAAATGAAGGCGGGGTGAGCATTTATGTGAATGACAAAGAAATCTGACTGAACAATGAAGCTCAGCAACTTCCGATCTTATTCGGCCATAATATTTGAATAACCACGATACACATGAAGTGAAGGAAATTTTTCAAAATCGTGAATCTTTGGAAAGCTTAACCCGAGCTGTTCATCAGATGCGAAGCTCAGACAAAGCGCAGGGACATCACCATGACCCCCACCGGTAACGATAGACCTGTTAAGGGGAGACGTGGTTCACCGATTTAGATGGACGACCACCCTGGAATGGTGTGGACGTGGAAGAAGACAGAAGAATGAAGAAGAATGAAGAGGATAGTGATAGATGTGATCTAAGACTATATAAGGCTGAATGTGCAATAAACATTCATTCCGCCCTGTCTCCTGGTGTCGTCAACTGACGAGCAGGATGAGATTGATCCCCGCCCACTGTGGTGGTCCCCGCCCACTGTGGTGGTGATGGCGCCAGTAAGTTGTGTGGTTCTAGGCAGAGTAATGGGTGTAATAGAAAAGATTACTTCAGGCCGGGCGCACTATGGGTCGGCGTACACCCCGTTCGTGGGCGTACGCCCGGCGTGGCCGAAATCGGAGATGGCCGGGGCGAGGCCTTATGCCCCTCCCCCGAGATATGAAGCGCCTTCGCCTTCTAGCTCCGGGACGCCCTCCCGAAGGGTGGTGTTGGAACGCGATGTGGCCGAAGACCGAGGCGAGGCGAGGCCTAGTGAAGAAGCCTCCGAAGCGGGGCATTAGAATTTGGAAAAAAATCTTTTTTGTGATGTATGCAGAAATAAAGAGTTTGAAAATAGATTTTGTAATTGATGTGGGGTTCCTCGAGAGCTAGGTTGAGCAGTAGAGTGACCAGACGGTCACTACGGGGGGATGTTAAGGGGAGACGTGGTTCACCGATTTAGATGGATGACCACCCTGGAATGGTGTGGACGTGGAAGAAGACAGAAGAATGAAGAAGAATGAAGAGGATAGTGATAGATGTGATCTAAGACTATATAAGGCTGAATGTGCAATAAACATAAACATTCATTCCGCCCTGTCTCCTGGTGTCGTCAACTATACCAACGGTGAAAATGGGGGAAGGGGAGTGCTAGTAGGGAGGTTCGCATTGCAGCCACGCACACAGCGAGCTAGTTTGCGGGTTCTGTCCTGCTACGAAAGTCGAGCACATACGCCATCTCAAGAGCCTCTCTCAGAGAAGGATCACCGAAGCGATATCCAGTACCGAAGACACGAGATGAAAGGTTTGACCACCAGCCGATGATATCGCCGTACGTTGAGTCTGATTGAGGCCACTGTGGGCACCCTTGAAGCCCTCCACCAAGATGTGGTCAGGTCGAGAACCGCCAGGAATAGTACCTTACTTTTAGCGGCCAGTTTTTGCCTTTTTTGAATGATTCTTTAATTTTCTTTCAAATCCTATTCAATACTATTACCCTACTATTCCAGCGAATTTGAAGGCATGGTTCGCGATGTAGGTGTTGGGGGTAAAGTGTAGAAGGGAAGTTGCTGAGTGACCCGTCCGTGAGGAGAAAATGCCAAAGGAAAAGTTGTAAATATATCTTGGGTTGACCATAAGTGATGGCGTTTTTTTCAATTGAAAATTTTGTTCAAAAGTGAAACGTTTTGCAAGCAAGTTTGATATCATCTGATAGGAAACTTCTCGTACTATAAGAATATCGAAACAGCTTTGGGTGAGGAAATGATTTTTGTAAATTTTTTAGTCGTTGAAGTTGAAAGTTGAGTCGGCGAAAATTAGTACCTTCGACAGCTGCCTCTATTTACGTCTATTCGAAGTGCTAAAATCGCTTAAGCTGCTCCATACATTTGCAAAGGTTGAGCTAGAAGTCCCAGCGAGGGAATCCCTATAGGACGCTATGGAAGTAAGGCATTGTTCACACCTGCGGTCCAGCGTTTCTCTGAAACGCGGCGGTTCGGCGAAAAGCTTTCGATACATATCGACTGGCGGTTGGGCGAAGAGCCTGGCGGTTGGGCGAAAGGGTTTTGGTACGTATCGACGGGCGTTTCGCCAAACCGCGACGTTTTTCGCCTTCGACAAAACGCTAGCTCCATCGCGGTGGCGTTTTTCGCCAGCGAAATCGATACACATCTACTGCCGGTTGGACGGTTGGGCGATTCTCCGATCGATGACTATTTATTGCTTTTCTCCCAACCGCCGTTTCGTCAGGGCCTGGAGACTGTGAACAATGCCTAATCGTGGATGGCCGGCCAGTTCAATCAATTTTTCGGCGCTACTGAGCCTAAAAGACAAGACAATGAGATTGATCACCTCGTTTGCCTTGGGCAATCTCACCTTTGACCTAAGGGGTCGAGGTCTCGGCGGCTAGCAGCGATTTGGCTTGAGACTACTGTGGGTTCATGCCGTTACTGCTCA
The DNA here is from genome assembly GCA_036418165.1 of Cooperia oncophora. NCBI lineage: Eukaryota > Metazoa > Nematoda > Chromadorea > Rhabditida > Trichostrongylidae > Cooperia > Cooperia oncophora. The sequence continues at coordinate 20,473 of MU912533.1, forward strand.
AATTAGAGAAGAGATCATTTGAAGGCTGAAAGGCTCGCTCGTATGAATTTCATCTCCTTCTGTTCGTGCTCTTGATGTTCAGTTACAATCTACTTCTGTTGATGAAAGTGCTGTTACTGCTACTCAAAACCTTTGCACAGTAACTGATTCGTGTGAAGCCAGTTGGAAAACCAAATCATCTTTACACTGTGTTGTAGCTAATATCAGATCAATTATGAAAAATAAGAATGCTCTTGCTATAATCTCAAGAAAAGGCTTCGTTGTTGTCGCATTGACTGAGAGCTGGCTCAGGCCTACCATTGACTCGCCCCCGCTTCTGAGTGGCAGTTGTTTTCAGCACACATTAACAAGATGTGATCGTGAATTCAAAAAGGGAGCGGCGTGGCATTATTGGTTCGCACCTCCCTTATGCCTCATGTAGTATTCAGTGAATCTGTTCCGCGAGGTTACGAGATTCTCTGCTGCGAGTTATGTAGTGGATTCGACCCTACACGTATTATAATAGTCTACAGAACCCCAATTGCACGGCCGCTTTACCTGAACAGGTAGTCAAAGCTATTAGTGATATCGTATCTTGCAGCTTGCCCTGCATCTTAACCGGAGACTTTAATTTTTCCAGAGATAATTTGGCGTGGCACACCTTCTGTCGTGGGCGGTAATTTCTCCGCTCGAAACTCCCCGGATTTATGCGATAACCACCCTTACACAGCTGGTTGAGGATAGTACGCGCAGAAAACATGTTCTTGATTTTTGTTGTCTAATGAGATCTTGTGTTGTCTAATGATACGAGCATAATTTCAGCTTTGTGTCAAGTCCCCGATAGGTTCCAGTGATCATTATTCGCTACATTTCAAAATCAGTGCGTGTGTGTGCTTATTCCATCCGTGGTAATCAAGCGTAATTTCAAATTAGCTATCTACAATAAGAATTGGTCATATCTCGAAGAGCTGACTGGTTTGGTTCTCTCAATAGCGCTCAATCAGTAGATGATAAGTACGAACTACTTTACTGCAATTCTCACACATGCCATTGAACTTTTTGACCCAGTTGGCAAGAAGAGGTTGAGGGAATCAAATCTGCTACCGGCTATCAAACAAAAGGGAAAATGCGTGGGTGAAAGCAAAGACGTCGAACACTGCTGAGACTGGGAATCCTTCAAACGCATTCAAAAGTCTTTCGAGTCTGAAACTTCGGAAATATAATGCGTCTGTTGAGAAGAGAGTTGTGTCTTCTCGCTGTAAGAGTGCGTTTTGTAAGCTAGTGAAGTCTCGGTTAAAGCGCAAGTCAAACTTGCAAACTTTGCGTGCTCCTTCTGGGAGAGTTCTTCTTGATGATGTTGAGCGAGCTGAACTACTGGCTTCCACTTTTCAAACCTACTTCGGAGATAACTGTGGGCAAGCGGTTGGTTTCATCACCAACCAGTGAATTCCCTGCGATGGAAGATTCGGTCTGGTTTCACAGAGACGGGACTTTGGAAGCCCTTCTAAAGTGGCTTCATTCAGAGTCCTAGACGCCAGACTTTATTCCCCTATCCTTCATTAAAAAAGTGGCACATATCATTAGTTAGTCCGTTGGAGTACATATTTAACCTTAGTTTCATGGGATCTGAGGTGCCTAAAAGTGGACCCAGCCTCTAATTACCCCCTGACAAAAAAAAACCGCCATACAGTGAGGCCTCCAATTACAGGCCGGTCAGCATAACTTCAGCATTTCCTCGGCTGAGAAAATTGAAAAAAAAACATTTCGTTCTCCACATAGAAAATCACTTCGTTATATCTCCTTACCAACATGAGTTTCAAAAGGGGAAGTCAACGGTGACGTCAATGATACAGGTGCTTAATGACTGGACGAACTATAAAGATGAAGGCAAGAACGCTGGCGTGATATGTTTTGACTTCCTCAAGGTCTCTGATAGAGTACCCCACAAGAAACTCCACAAAATATATATCGTTGGAATTCATCACTGGATGATAGCATGGCTGAGGTCCTTCCTGT
>MU912533.1:22591-41617 GCA_036418165.1 Cooperia oncophora
AAACATATCACGCCAGCGTTCTTGCCTTCATCTTTATAGTTCGTCCAGTCATTAAGCACCTGTATCATTGACGTCACCGTTGACTTCCCCTTTTGAAACTCATGTTGGTAAGGAGATATAACGAAGTGATTTTCTATGTGGAGAACGAAATGTTTTTTTTTCAATTTTCTCAGCCGAGGAAATGCTGAAGTTATGCTGACCGGCCTGTAATTGGAGGCCTCACTGTATGGCGGTTTTTTTTTGTCAGGGGGTAATTAGAGGCTGGGTCCACTTTTAGGCACCTCAGATCCCATGAAACTCAGGTATATGTTACCAACATGAGTTTCAAAGAAAGTGGAACATGAGTAGTTACCAACATGAGTTTCAAAAGGGGAAGTCAACGGTGACGTCAATGATACAGGTGCTTAATGACTGGACGAACTATAAAGATGAAGGCAAGAACGCTGGCGTGATATGTTTTGACTTCCTCAAGGTCTCTGATAGAGTACCCCACAAGAAACTCCACAAAATATATATCGTTGGAATTCATCCCCGGATAATCGCTTGGCTCAGATCCTTCCTCTCCGAACGAAAGTTTATAGTACGTGTCAACTCCTCTTTTTCCAAGCCTAGAATCGCTCGCAGTGGTGTACCACAGGGAGGTGTCCTTTCGCCGGTCCTGTTCAATATTTATACCTATGATTTACTTAAACTTCTCTCTATGAGTAACGTTCAATTCTGTGCTTTCGCAGATGACAACTTTACCGGCTTACAGATGGTAGTACGGACATTAATGCGCTACAGAGTGCGATCGATGAGTTCGAATAGTCTCGATAAGGGGATTTGCCACTCTTCGGGTTAAACTCGAAAGTACTGCACCTAAGTAGTCGCAGTCAGCACTGTTACACGTTAGACAGCCTATTCTCAACAGTGTGCAAGATGTAGAGGATTTGGGATTTTCGGCGAATGATAATCTTGATTTTGATGCACATTGCTTGCTAATAGCAAAAAAGCTACTCTCATGACTCACAACTTGTTTCAGAGTTTTGCGACTAAAAATGCATCTGTACTATTACTGGCTTACAATTATTTCATCAGGTCAGTTGCAGAATATGGTACTCCCGTGTTCAGTCCCTATAAGGTCAAAATGGTCAACGTATTGGAGAGAGTTCAGAACAACTTCACTAGGGTTCCGTTATGATCAAATTCCCTCTAGTGCCGCTAGAAATAAGAACCTTGAGTTGTCTACTCTAACGATTAGGAGGAAACGGAACGATCTCCTGCTTTTGCATAAGCTCATGCATGCCTATTCAACTTGAACGTCTTTTTCGCTCAAATTGTCTATCACCCGAGGAAGCACTGTTAAGTATAACCTTGCTAAAGCAAGGCTGCATAGTAGGCGTCATTTCTTTAAGCCTTACCTTCATATGAGAAATTCGATAAAAAGTATCCGATACCGCTAAGTTACAGCACATTCAGAGCACTATTATTAGGGTGTCCACAAAGTTCGTTGGCCATTCGTTTTTTCAGAGCTGGTAAAGATATCTCACCAAGTTGAACTTACCGGTCCATGATATAATCTCCATGCATACCCACTACCTTTCGCCAACGATCGGGTAGAGAGGCAACTCCATCCTCCCAAAAGCTGGCCGGCCGCGACTCGGCCCAGTCCTCGATCACGTCCTCGAGGTCGCGCTTAAAAGTGATTCGGATAGAAGTCTTTGCCACGCGGTTTTCACTACAGAACACGCACGATACCAAGAGCCACTTTTATTGAATCGACCAATTGAGTCCTCAAACTTGGGTAATTAAACGATACGATAAATGAGTCAAAATGAATGCTAACTTTAAGCGAATATAGTCAGAACTGATTAATCTGCACTACAGGCAAGAGAATATTCATCGAAAGACAATACACCAAATGAGTCAGGATAATGCTACTTCTAAGTCAATATTTTGGACATAACCATACAATCTGCACCACCGAGCAAGAGCGTATAAGTCATTGAAATGAGCAATACATTAAAGTGAAAAAGAGAAGTGAGAAAATACATTGAAATGAAGAAGGAGCTTACAAGGCGTCGATCTGCAATGAATGAGTCATCCCTTGGCTTTTGTACAGGAGACGCTGGCGCGCCTTGAGCAGCTTGAGATTGTGTTGATAACGGCGCCAGCCTCCCCTTCTCATACAATTCCAGATCATTTAATCAAGAGTATAAGGTAATGGAAAGTCAAAGAGCCTAAATTACCCAAGAAGAGTCCCAAGAATAATCGCGTCCTCCGCGATACTCCCCGCCGACAGAAAAAAAGGGGGGAAGTGGGGATTGTAACCGCAACAACCTTCCGTTGAGAGCAAGCTAGGCGTCGTGGACTCCATGTCGTTCGAGTCTCCTTTTGATGCGCAGCACTCTCGTCGTCGAGTTCTCCAAGTCTCTACGTAAATTCTCGAGTCTATCCTCACGTCTTTTAGTTCTATCCGGTAGATCGCAAATGCACGCGTTGTGGCCTGTTTCACCGCAATAACGGCATCGCGCGTTCCTTTTGCGGCATAGTGGGCCACCGTCGCACCACCAGTCTAGACAGGCTCCACATCGTCCCTCTCGCGCGAGTATTTCACGTCGTTCTCTTGTAGTCAATGTACGTGATACAGCTGTCCGAGTAGTGGTCTCCTCGCACTTTGCAGAAAACGCATGGCATGGTTCTTTCGTCCTCATTTCGAATCCTTCTACGGAGGAAGCTTCTCCGTGCACCTGGGTCGTCAGTCTCGATTTGCCGCATCATCATCCTCAAATCCTCTCGAGCTTGTTGAGCTTGCCTTAGCTCATTCCTGAGTCTCTCTATAAGCTCTTCTTCCGTCTCTTCATCGTGGGGTTGAACCACCACTTCTGGAGCCGCCTGAATCTCCTCTTCGTGGATGTCGTCTCCCACTGCTTCATCAATCTCCACTAACTCTTCTGCGAAGAGGTGTTTCTGTTTTCTTGCCTGGCGTCCAATGTTTTGGATTTGGTTCATCCTTTTTCTTCATAAGCTGGGGGCAGAGGGTGTGATGGTGTCGGGTCCCATTGCAATTTCTGCACCCTTGACTCTTGCACTGCGTCGCATAGTGTCCGGGCTTCCCACAATTCAAGCACAGTTTTCGTTCCTGCATCACTGTGCGGCGTTCCGATGTTGTGGGATATTGCAAACATGATAGAGACTTGTGATATGGTGACAAACAAAACATACATTGCGGGGTCTTATGGTGTAAAGCTGAAGAATCCTTGGAGGAATATTTCGCGCTGATGTTGACATTCCTGGCCTTCACCATGTCATCTATGCGCTCTTCCATTGTAAGATGTTGGTCGAGGTCCCTCAGCAAGTCCTGCATTTTCCAATCGATCTCGTTGAACTCCGGGGAGAGTCGCATTCCCAAAATTTTACGCTGAATGGATACGGTGAATTTCGCGAGAACTTTTCTCGTCAAATATGAGCCGTCCAGGTTGACTCCCTCTTGTTCGAGCTGTGCTACAATGGGAATAATGGTCTCGAGAAGGCGACGTTGAGATTGGGTCGAAGTATTTTCCGCTTTTGCCTCCTCTAACCGTGTCTGGAGATGATCAATTAGGGTTGAAGTATTCCCATATTTCTTATGCATTAGTTCCACCGCTAAGTCATAGTTTTCTTCTGTTACCGCATAGCGTTTTATGAGTTCACGCGCTTCACCTCTCAGAGAAGTCAGTAAATAGTTGAATTTTTGTAGCCTCGTTAAGGGCTGATTATGAACATTAGCGCAAAACAGAGTCCAAAAATTCTTGTATTCCCACACTTTCCCCGAGAAGCTAGGTATAGGAATTGCCGGCAATTCTGGTCTTGCAGGCTGTATGGTCCCTGGTAATGGCTCACGATTTGTTTCCTCGGTCCATGTATGGTCTCGCGCCGTTCTCACCCGCGCCTCAGTTTGAGTGACAACAGCGCTTGCGCGATCAATGAGGGTCTGCGCAGTATCGATGTATTCATCCACTTGCTTTTCGTGTTCCTCATCAAGCTTCTCGCCCATAGAGTCTACTGTAGCAGTGAATGCCGACAGAGCAGTAAGTACTAAGTCTAAGGTGCTTTGTATCGCGAAAACTAACTCTTGAGTGTTTCCCATATCTAGAGGTTGCCGTAACTCCATCCAAGTCTGTGTGGGTCGAGCCTCAAAGTTGTCTAATAGACGTCTAAGCGAATTACAGTGGCGCGTCAACAAGCCTTTTTGGGATTTCAAAGTCGTTGTGCCAGACATTACTTAGGAATAATGAACTTCTTTTATGTTCAATTGGTAAAACGGAAAAATGACCAAGAGAAAAAAAAGGAATTGAAAGTGTCGCCCAATGTTTTCCAATCCGAGTCTTTCAAAGAAGAAACTCAAAACTCAAAATGTTTGGCGACAAGAGTCAAACCAAAATGTGACGTCCTAGTCGTACCTGGTCCTTCTGTGAGTAGCCGATGCACCATAAAAGTGATTCGGATAGAAGTCTTTGCCACGCGGTTTTCACTACAGAACACGCACGATACCAAGAGCCACTTTTATTGAATCGACCAATTGAGTCCTCAAACTTGGGTAATTAAACAATACGATAAATGAGTCAAAATTAATGCTAAGTTTAAGCGAATATAGTCACAACTGATCAATCTGCACTACAGGCAAGAGAATATGCATCGAAAGACAATACTCCAAATGAGTCAGGATAATGCTACTTCTAAGTCAATAGTTTTGGATATAACCATAAATCAGCACCACCGAGCAAGAGCGTATAAGCCATTGAAATGAGCAACACATTAAAGTGAAAAAGGAGAAGTGAGAAAATACATTAAAATGAGGAAGAAGCTTACAAGAAGTCGATCTGTAATGAATGAGTCATCCCTTGACTTTTATACAGGGGACGCTGGCGCGCCTTGAGCAGCTTGAGATTGTGTTGATAACAGCGCCAGCCTCCCCTTCTCATACAATTCCAGACCATTTAATCAAGAGTATAAGGTAATGGAAAGTCAAAGAGCCTAAATTACCCAAGAAGAGTCCCAAGAATAATCGCGTCCTCCGCGATAGAGAGGACTTGCAGGCGACGGGTACAACCTTAGTCTGCCCAATTTCAAGCCCTATACAGAGGGGGGCGACGGCAAAAAAAAGACACTTTTTTTCGCTTGACTTTCGAGCGCCTGACAAGTTACACGTGATGGTAATCTGATCGACTTTTTTACTACACATATTCGAAGAGTATATTAAATACTATTCACGATGCTCTGCCACAGCCTTCTGGACTGCCGCTATCGAGAGATTCTGCCCCACACAACCATGGTTTGCCCTGAGTTCAGCGAGATTGTTGATTTCTCCGCCACTGTAGACCACCCTATTGAACTCCGCCCGAACCGGGTAATTGAGGAGGTTCAGGTCAGGTGACCCGCTTAGATATTCCATCTTCTTCAGGAACTCAACGCCCTTCCATTCCAAGTAGGCGAGAGTTTTTCCAACGCCCTTCAATTTCATGTGGTGTCACCCAATCCTGTAGCAGTACAAAGTTTCCAAGAAGGTACGGGCGACGACATGTGGAGGAGACACTTCACACGTGTCGGGGTCCATGAAGAAAATATTGGTCTCATTCCAGGTACGTCCGGTCCCTACCATCAGCGCCTTGGCGACTGGTGGAAGATGATGTCCTAGACCGTAGCGACGTTGTCGGAGCTGCTCGATGTTGGAGGTCTTCCAGATCGAGCACTGGTCTCCAGGTAGCTATCCATGGGTGACTCCACACTAGAAGTTTCGCAGCTGTTTAGAGGTGACACGAGTCCCAACGGTCTTCTCCAGTCAGGCTGTGACTGGAGATGACTTCATATTTTGCGTCATGTACATGAGTGATCGGCAAGAGCCAGCTTCATGCTTATAGAGGCGGACAGTTGGGTATTACTTTCCGCCGTGGTTTTCGTAGCTAAGTCCGTCGTGTCTTGGGCTGCGAAATTTTGATGTGTAAATCGGTCAAACGTGTCTCTTTTGTACTTGCCCTCCCCCCTGTAGTGGACAGTGCTTCTCTCAAGTAGGAAACGCTCTCACTCGAAGTTGGAGATACCTGTGTAGCTTCCACTTGTTTATGGGAGCGAGATACCATCGGAATGGTCATTGGATTTACAAAAGTACCTGGGCCAGAGCACCACATTCATAGTGAAGATTTTCGATTCAGTACGACCCTTTTTGAGTGGTACCACCCCCCTCCCCTACAACCCTCCCTCATCGAGCTGTTGAGCGAGGGGAGGGGGGCACATATGAAACAGGTAAAATTGCGAAAACAAACAACTCTCCCAGGAGCGCGAAGGAGCAACTACGACCCCGCCCCCTACTGGCCCAACAAACGAGTCCTCCCCCCCCCTTTGTGGGATCCCCAACGACGAATGTGCCCTCGCAGAGGCCGGGCGGCTGAGCAATGTTAACAACTAACAAAAACTAACCCTTAGAGTTTCCACAGCAGGCTACGCCTTTGTTCGTTTGCAAGTTTAAATACGCTTCTCTTTTATGCGCTAATGGCCAATCTCCTTCAATTAGAGACCACTACGGCCATTATAGGTCAATGAATTAGCAACTCAGTCGAACACATCACATATCGCTGTGGAACGGATGCATGCCATTTACTGGTGCTCTGCAATTCTATGCTCAGTAGAAGCTGCAACGCGAATTCAGCGCCGCATCAAAATAGAGGGCCGAGAAGAGGCTGAGGTTGGAATTGACGTTGCCGCTCGCAAGGGTCAAAAGATTGAATTCCGTTCAAGCCGAAGCCGAGAGGCTAGGCGGAATAAGGGTCCTTTTCTGGTGAGGGCTGACGTTGCTGCGACAGAACCTAGTCCACGAAACTCCGGAGTATATTGACTTCCCCTCCGATCCAGATTTTTGGGGAAAAAAGCGCAAACGCCTCAAATCAAAGCAATAGTTAATGAGGAAAAATTGGGGCCGAAGGAAAGACTTCCGCAATACTCTGGAGCAGCATTATTACATAGTAACAACTTGCAGAGTAATTTGCTAACTTTTTTGATCTTTCTTTTAGTATAACAGTACGTTGGAATAGGCAATTCAATTTTTCAACAGTTCCCGCAACAATACCTCGGTAACCTCCAGTCGAAAAAGAGAGATTCCCGGCGATTTGGGTCATTCTTCGAAATTTGATTGTTTTCAAACACTTGTCCCGAAAGATTTTAAAAAAGTTCCCAAATGGAGGAAAGCGCGACCACTCACCTACGCGAGCAGGTAAACTGAGCTCTTTTCGCTTCGGATGCAGAGGCGTATTTGGGCTGGGCTCCTTTCGTTCTCCACCAACTGTTGTCGCTTACTCGCTCCAACACGGGTGAAGAACAAGCTGGCGCCTTTCCAAACCAAGCTCTCTGACACCTTCAGAATCAGCACAAGACGGTGATCGGCATCAGTGTGCCCTCTTTGCGACACCAAAATGGGTGAAACTTTTTGTGAGCTTGCTACTCACAAAGCTCAGTAAGCCCTCGTTAGGCCCATAAAATCCTATTGCCGCGTTCGCGTTGCCCTGGCTGACGTATGTTTCTAGCGCTCCTTTCTCTGTCAGTCGCTTTCTTCATGGACCCAATCTGCTCTTTCTTCTCTGTTTACTGTTTCAGGAGGGGTATTACCATCTTGGAGCCTTCCCGTTCTTAAGTTCAACATTTTGTTTCCAGTATACGTCATGATCCTTACAAACGATAGGGCGTGCGACGGGACGTGGATAGAAGAGCTGCTGGGCTGTCGCCTCACACCAATGATCCATTGCCGAGTCCGCAAGAGTTGGCCAGCAAGGCGGTGTCTGGGTTTTCGCCTCCGACTTTATGCCCCTTCCGACAGCCTATCGTTTGGCCTGGAATAACGATCAATACGTCTACAAAGAACTTGCTCGATCTGTGCTTGCTTTGTTCTCCTGGCAGCTTAACTTCAATTGCAGCTTACCGTGAGCGCGTTCGCTCGCTCCACTCCTGGCGCTCAGTACTTGCGTGCATCAGCGTTTCGAGCGTCCGGCAGCAGACTGCTGGTACACAGTAGGGTGCCATAGGAAAATACTAGCTATCTGCCACCCTCATATCGCGTCATACTCTCTACAAACAGTCTGTTGTCCTATTGCCCCCCCCCCCCCAATACTCTGGGAGCTGTTTGTTACCCTCCTATCGCGCCATACTCTCCGTTCCGGACGCTGCTACACAATGATGGATGCTGGCAGACGCTAGATTGATACCTATACTTCCCTAGCCCTCAAGATGCTGGTGGACTGGTAGACGCTGGTGGACACCGGCTGACGCTGGCAGACGCTAGTGGCTGACGCTGCGGGGCGCTCGGAACGCTGGTGGACGCTGTTGGTCGCTGCCGCAAAGTATGAACGCAGTCTAAGGCTCTCTGAGTGCACCCCAACTGGTCGTGTTTCCTTCTTCCTCTTTGGTGGCTACATTAAAATGTAACTCATTGCAAGTACGAATGTGGGCGTGGCTCTCACATCCTGCACTAGAGGCCAGGACAAACTGCGGAAGATTCTTCATGAAAAAGAAATTTAACACACCGTTACAGTGAGCAGCTCGACTTTTACGCACCTTATCTAGTTTCCTGTACCAGGCACTTGTTTCACTTTCCCGTGCACCACAAAAATCAAACCAGTACAGGTGAACGGGCAAGAGCAGAGAGCGAGTTGAGTTGCAATCTCGTCAACAAGGGCGGATCGACGAAAATCATGTTATTTCATCACATTGTGGAAGAAGGAGCCCTCGGACCATTGGAGCCGTTTCATTGTAGAGTTTTCGTGGACATGGTGTGTGGTTTCCAATTGCGCGAAATCGTCTCTCGGAGAGACTTCGCCATCGAGGCGAGGAAAATGGAATGAACTGTTACTCTTATGAGCAAATTTCACATTGTGGAGGGAGGGGTCGAAGCGAATCGCTGGGAAGCTATGCACTTTCCAGGACGGATTGAAGTTCAGTGGAGGTCCAGTGGGTCATGCAGCACTCCATCCTTACAGCACGCAACACAGCCTCAAAAGGGCAATAACCTCGCCAGCCCTCAAGGATGGGGCCAGGTACTTTTTAGGCGCGGGGGTGGGGTTCGCACAAGCTGGCAAGTTTCGGCGACGTATTGCTTGACCTGTCTCCCACACCACATCAGTGGCGACTGGTTCGTCGGAAGTTTGTGTGATGAGTCACCGCGCTCGGCTGCATCATTTCTTGGGAATTTGGGTCGAGTCCGTACGATTCCCCCGCTCCCCCTCCCCAACAAAAAAAGGGGGTGCTAAAGGTGGCTTGACGCGATTACCTTGACGCGATTTACTTCCCTCATCAAGCGCTCGTCGAGCAGAGGTTATATAGTATAGTATATAAAACAGGTAAGACCAACGAAAAGTCAGCCCCAGAAGGCAGATACAGACTGCGCTCGACCCCCCCCCCCAGCAACCAAATATGATCCCTCTTCCCTCCTGGTGTGAAATCCCAACAATGAATGTGCCCTGAGAACCAGAGAGCTATAAGCGCCAAGCAATAGCAATCAGCGCCCTCGATCTTGACAACTGCTTAGCAACTGAGTTGATTTTCACAAGTGGGCTCGTGGTTTTTCGAAATCCACTTCGATTAAGGCCATCACGGCCGCAATCATCTCCAAGGAATACTCCTTTCGATAAGAGAGCGAAGTCAAGATACCCATCGCGGATCAACGTGGCTGTACCATATCTTATGGAGGACAGAGGCATGGAGGAAAGCAGAAATTTACAAGCTTCCAGCTTCACTGCCCCTCCCCTCTCCCGCCCCTCCCCTTCGGGATGGAGGCACTGATACACCTCGACTACTGGCGCCCAAATTCTGTGTGTACAGAACGAATATACCTCACAGGCAGTGTTTGACAGTTGCTCTAGCAATCAGGGCACGTCCTATCGAAGATTTCTTGGGAAATACATTCTCTCCGAAGTCCTTCTGTGGTAGGACTGGTTGCTGCGTGCAGGTGTATGGGGTGGGGGAGGGGGGAGTGGATAGTATTATAGATTTGAAGTAGAAATAGTATTATAGATGTGAAGCGGTAAAAACCACTCAAAGTCAAGAGCCGGAAAAATTTCCTCGTAAGCGCACAGAAAAAATTTTCCTTTAAAAGGCTAGATGCGACTTTCCTTTCAAAGATACGAGCAAATACGACCTCTCTCTCTCCATCCAAATGGTTGCATGGGAGTCTCTGGAAATCGCAGTCGAAAGTCGAAATAAGAAAATCAATTAGCAAAAAAAACTTCTGAGGCCGAACACGGTCCCATCCCTCCGACCAAATACGACCCCTATGGGGTTCCCAGCGTGCAACGTTCCCTGCTCACAACACTGTGTGGTTCAAGTAGCAAACACCCTCGAGACCTCTTTCATATCAGAATTGATCTAGCCCGCCTTCGAGAACACTATTTGAATGTAAAATCAGCGCTAAAAAATACAGCAATCATGAAATAATGACCGCAAAAGGGATAGCCTTTGTAGCGGGATTATCAGTTACCGAAAGGTTTATAATAACTCGATCTTAGCTTTGACGAAAAAGCCATTCACCTATTCATAAGTGCTAACAAGACGACATATTTCTGTCAACAATAACTTTTCTGCCACAAAAACGCAGGACTAATGGTCATTTCCGAAATCCCTCAACAACAAGCGATTAAAGTTGACCGGATGTGCGTTCACTCGCACAACCAAGCCATTGGGACCACTCAAAGTGACGAAGCTTTATCTTTCGGGGTTTTCGCTGACAATATGCCCCTCTAACAGAGTGGTACAAGAATTCGATCGCGGAAGAGAAGATCGGTAACAGTCACTTCTCTAGTCAGCAGGCTAAACTCAGAGGGTCACCGATCTCTTATTTTCAATAATGCCTCCACTTCGAGGATAAATGCGCTGCGAAAAGAACTGGGACGTGCGGAAGCTATTCTATATTTTTAAAGCCCATTGAAATTTCCAGGGTGCGCGCCAGGAAGACCTTGCTGCGGCGAAGTGAAGAACAAAATCCTTCTCTCCGTCAGTTCTTCTTAACAGAACGAAATCCTTCGCTCCGTCAGTTCTTATTAACACTCTCTTGATTGCAACCCCAAATGAGGTCAGATTTCGCGTCAGGCCTTTCCAGAGAACAGGTGGGAAGCAGATTGATATTCTTCTCTCATAACTGGTGGTCATGTGGGCGCCAAGAATTCTTAGGAAGTCTGGAGGAATGGAAATCCTCAGAATGTTTTGAATTGAGCGGAGAGATTTTCTAATCTTTTATTTGTGGCTACCAGACCGAGACCAGCATCATAGTGTGCTTGAAGGCGAACTTTCTCCTCAAAAGATAGCAGAAGAGCCTGAGGCATGACGGCTTCGAATTTGGAAATGTATTTATTATACGAACTTGCCTACAGAGGTCTGCCGCAGTACATGCTTTCTTCTTAAAAGTTCATTTTATCGGGTGAGGGAATATTATAACCGTAGAACGTCGCCGAACGTCAGAGATCCTGCAACCAAAACACGGATGGAAGAGCTATTCTAAGTGAGGGATCACTTGAAAGCAGTTGACTACTTGGCGAAAAATATATTAGGTTGTCCGGAAAGTTCTCAGCGTTTTGTGCACCTATTTTTTGTACATTCACTGCTGATTAAAAACTCATTCTGCCTTGCTTCTCAGTAGCACATCCTGTAGAGAATTTCTTGCGCTATCTGATGGTATAATTGCCGTTTCACCATTGCTTGATAAACCCCCTTTTTTCAAGATTTTTTCAAGCATGAAAAGAGCACTTCGGACGATTTTTTTCTTCGACTATACAGGGGGGGCCAAAAAAAAGTCATTTCGGCCGAGCCACATATCAACGAAGTTTTCGCAGCCCAGACAGGGGAAGTGGATATGAGTACCAGAGTGGAAGATACCCAAGATCTTCCTCTATAAGCTGGAGCACGCTGCCGCCAATCGCCTTCATGTACGCCAAAATATGAAGTCATCTCCAGTCGCGGCCTGACTGGAGAACACCTTTGGAATTCACGTCGCCTCCAAACAGCTGCGAAACTTCTTGAATGAAGTCATCCACAGATAGCTACCTGGAGGTCAGTACTCTTGATCTGCAAGACCTCCCACATCGAGCAGCTACGGCAACGTCGCTACGGTCTAGGACATCATCTTCACCGTATTCGCCGAGGCGCGAGTTGATGGTATGGACCGGGGTACCTGGAAAGGGGAAGACCGATATTTTCTTTGTAGACCCCGACTGAAGGTGAGCGCTGGCGGTTACATCAAGTAACTCGAGAAGAATATCCTCCCTACATGTGGTCGCCCGTACCTTCTTGGAGACCTTGTGCTGCTACAGGTTTGGGTGCCACCACATGGAATCGAAGGGTTTTGGAAAAACTCTCTCCTACTTCGAATGAAAGGGCGCTTCGTACCTGAAGAAGATGCAATATTGAAGTATGCCCCCTGACCTGAATCCCCTCAATTACCTGGTTCGGGCGGAGTTCGATAGGGTGGTCTACGGTGGCGGAGAAATCGACTACCTCGCTCAACTCCGGTACCCACCACTTTCGCGCGGCCGAATCTCTCGATGGCGCTCCTCCAGAAGGCTGTGGCGGAGTATCATTATAGTATTTAATGTGCTCTTTAATATGGTAGTAAAAATGTCCGATAAAAATTTAATAAAGTGTAACTTATAGCGCCTTGAAAGTCATGGAGGCAAAATGACTTTTTTTTGGCCCCCCCCTGTAATGTGGCAATCCGCAATCAAAACAGTTCAACAAATTAACCAGTTGTGGAGGGCCAATAGTGCTAGACAAAGTACTGTGCGGCAATGGTTCAACAGATTTCGTTCTGGAGATTTCAGCCTCGAAGATGAACCTCATAGCCGGTTTCACCTAAAGCAAATATCTGACGAGGATTTGATGGGAGATTTGTGTGGGGTCTGACCGATCCGCATAACAGTCCGAAGAGATAGCTCAGTTAAGAGCTGAGTTTGGCAAATCTTACTGTTGCTGATGGTCTCGAAGATTTAGGAGGTGAAAAAAAACTCGACAGATTGGGGGCCTCGGGGTCCAGGCAACGCGGGGGTAGCGAGGCCGGGGCGGTGACCGGCTAAGGAATGGCGGGCGGGGATTCGCGTGCTCAGAGGTTCCTTCTGCATTGTTCGCCGCAGCAGAAACGACCTAGTGTTTGGGGCCGAATTTCACCGGCTGATGAAAAATGGGGTTATGGTATGATAGACAGGAGACGGGTTGTTTCTGTTTTTCGACTGGGACGTAGTACCCTAGTGGGCTTAGTGTTTGCGCAGAGATTTTCAAGTCCAGAACCCTCCGGTACGAAAAAGGATTTGGTCACGGTTTGGTGGTCATCGGCTGGTGTGATCCACTATAACTTTTTATAGGCCAAACCATCACAGCAGAACCCTACTGTGAAGAAATCGACGAATTGTACCGAAAATTTTGTCAGATGCAGCCAACACTTATCAAAAGAAAGGGTCCGATTCTTTTGCATGACAACGCCCGCCCACATGTTTCACAAATCACTATCCATAAATTGAACAAATTGGGGGTTGAAGTTCTACCTCAACCGCCATATTCTTCAGACCTTTCGCCAGCCGACTATCACCTTTTCTAACATTTCCAGAACTCCCTTACTGGAAAATACTTCATCAATCTGGACCAGGCAAAAAAGCCTTAGTGGATTTCGTAAATTTTCGAAAACCCAGTTTTTACTTTGATGGGATTTCTCGACTGCCGTCACTTTGACAAAAGCGTGCTGATTCGAATGGTGCCTATTTCGATTAAATCCGATGAGTATTAAAAAAGTTACGATCGTTTAAAGTGAAACACCCAAAACGCTGAGAACTTTCCGGACAACCTAATAGTAGGGCGCTATATAGTGGGAAAACGGCGAAAAACAGTGAAAGTCGATAGCTGCTAGTAGAAGCTCGTTCTCAGCAATTTCGGACGCGGGCATTTCGCCAATAACCGCCACGGTAGATAGGCTGCAGTATGTGCTCATATATCCATGCAGCCCGCTTCATACCAATCCCTTCGCTTCATATTTTACTCAGCAAATGAAGCAATACGAGCATCAGGTACGGTCGTCCATTTGTGGGCGGCGAGGCGGGATGGCGTTCGGGTCGGTATGCTATAGATTCGTAAGGCTATATAAGAGAACCTTCATCGGAAAAGCTGCACGCAGCGCCCACTGAGGGGCGCAGAATTCCGTCCTGCCAGGCGTATAGATCCTAGTTGTCATAGGGATTTGACGTGCCAACTGCTTTTGACCGTATTAAGAAATTCAACAAATGGTCGATTATTCGAAAAATGCAGAATACAGGGTGATTTCTGGTAGAGAAACGTCGACTTAGCACACTGCAGTACAAACCAGTAAGGTCCTAGTACGAATGTCACTCATTTGGGCTCCACTTGCAACTCCTCGTCCCTCTCGTAGCTGTAACGACGGTCTCCCAGACCGCACCCAAATGATCTTTTCTGGTAGAAAATGGAGCACTAATTCATGAGAATGAAAATTGATCCCTCAAATGTAATTGCTGCCTTGAATCTAATATTTCCTGATTTGAATGGAGAACAAATAGTCCGATCTCCATCAAACTCAAGGAGCGACTTCTAGACCTCTCCCAGAATGTGGTTGGTTAACCCAAGTAATACAAAATGGGGACACAATAGCACCATGGTTGACTTCGCGCCCTCTAATGAGAATATTTCGATTCTACCCGTCTGATCTATCCTAACCACAAATATTCTCATGAAGGATGTGATACCTTCGAAAAGATCGGCAATCTCAGACAAGAAAGTTATGAAATTTTCTATTGTGTGTGCCATTCGATAAGTGATTCCCACTTTTTGCCATACTTTGTGACAATGTTTACATATCTAGCTTTATTGCTGTGTCTACACTGGTGTGTTCACGTGTAACAAAAGAAGTTAAGAAATTTAGAAGTGTAAAGTTTCTTTAATAAGTCGACTTCCTGCTCGAAAACTCATCCCGCGACAGCGAGAGATGAGCAACGGTGTTCAGATGTGAATTTGCAGTCACTAACTGATTGATCAGTAAAGATAATAGTGAAGGGAACCGTGACACCACCACAATCTTTTGCGCTTGGTTTCGTGTTGAAAAAACACGGAGCGCTCGCACGAGAGACCAGACGGCTAAGGGCGAGAGAGCACACAGATGAGACAGACTGCTATTTTTCATGAGGCCCTTGCAAGAGACATTTTCCACCATAAGGTGTGTGGCTCCCCTCATAGTTTCCATTTGTGAAAGCGGCATAAGCACTTCGACTGCGCCGCTGCCTCCACCCCCCCCCCCCCACTCCGCTCGATACACAGTACTCCGGCACGTTCTGTCCTTCTGCTGAGTTGGATTTTTGCAAGATAAGAACCTTTCCACAATTTCTTCCCCTGGTAGGATCCACTCCTTGAAATTTCTTCCTCTGGTACGACCACCCCTCCCCCCTCTTCTCCATTCCTACCTACCATCGTCCCAATAAATTACCCAGTTCAGAGGATCCCTTAAGCTGGTAAAGAACTGGCTGCTGCATTAATTTTTTTCTGGCGAAAATCTGGCGGGATACTTTCTACATATTTTAGCGACTGTATGCTACCTAAGTTTGTTAGGTTAAATTGTAGTTTCGAGTCGATTCAGAACAACTCACATGTCGTAAAAGCGCACCTGTGCGTGCATCAAATAAACCGATAAATAAATAATAAATCTTCCCAAGCTTCCTGCCTTTTTTCCAAAGTTTTTCCGAACACTCCAGTTTCCCCCAAAAAACTGCCGAAAAACTGCTGTCAAAAAAGAATTACGAGCTGCATCCCTTCAGCGACCGAATACGACCCCTCCCTTCCGCTGGGAATGCCCAACGTGCGAGGCGCCCTGACTGTACTCCCTCAGCTTATGCTCCGTCAAACCAAACTTCTGGTGCTTTTTGTTGCTTTTATCGCATTTTGCTTCTACTCGTGAAAAAAAAACGGGAAGACGGGCAAGAGAATCGTAAATTGCCGCTTCGTCGCGCGCGGCAGTGGACGCGACGTTCAATTAATTTGCACTACCCTTTCGATTGGAGCATTGAATTTCATGTAACAAGGACATGGTAGATTATTGTGTCTATTTTTGATCATACATTTTCTTTACTCGACCAATACCACCTGAAAATCGTCGTCATTAGACGGCGCGACGTCGCACGCGACGCCCACAGGCGCGGCGAATTCCGATTCTCTTGCCGCATACCTGTGGAGCGAATTCCGACTTCTGCTTGTGCATACCTGTGAAGGAACTGATGGCCCTTCTAAGTAGGCTGCATTGCCAAATAGTCTCCTTGCTGTTTGGAACCTATTTCTAGAAGATTGGTCGCAATCACTCTGACAATGAGTAGCTAAGGAAACGAACACTGTTCTGTCACGGGCCCATTTTTGTGAAATTTCGTAGAATCCCGTTTAACTGTGTGAATTTATTCGATTGTTTAACTTCCGAAGCCGGCTCTCTGAACACAGCGGCGCATGGCCAAGCAGGAAGCGCTCTTTGGCCTATGCTTGGGCGAAAATCATCATCCTTCTGACTGTAGGATTCTTCCCATTCTTCAACCAAAGCAATAACCTACAAGTAGAACTAACATTTTCATACCTCCACAAGAGTCTATAGGTTTTCACAAAGTGGCCCGGCGACAGGACTTTTACTGAATGCCCCTACTCTGAGCTGAACGTAAGCGAACTCCGAAAGAAGTACTATAAGTTCAAATTCCAGTTCATCACCCTTTCCTTTACAATTCCGTAAACTAGTACCTGTATGAAAGCATACTTCGTCGTGATTCCTGAGACAAACGATCAAGAAATGATTTTTCGTGGCCATGCTTTGTGACGGCCACGTCACAATTCGCTGCTCTCTGATAAGACAACTTTGGGCGAATGTGACACTCTGGGCAGCACCAGGAACCCTGCCTCCGCCTCAGCTTCTTCATTTACTTTGCTTTCAATTGATCGTTCAAGTTTTTCTCTTTAAAAGATTTCATATATCTTACAGCTACTCTTATCTATTAGGCAGCTTACCGGTTTGGAGAAACTAGTTATTGTCACTGATACTGCACCGTCTATGATGCTCTGGAGATCTGCTCAAGAAAGTAGCATTGTCATAAACGAGTAACCTCCAATAAAAACTTCAGTAAAAGTGATATGGTATCGATAGATTCTATTGTTCTATCAAGGTACTAAACAGCAGCCAATATTTATCGCAACGTTGGTGACAGTGCTACGGCTCTTATCTGAATGGGACCGACACCTGCAACGAATCTGTCCTTCATTCAAGTCTTCCTGCTCTTGGTCTCAACGTTACTGCTGAGGTTACTAGTCTTCTAGGACAGTCACGTCAAGCTTGACGGTGACAGTAAACTCGTACTACTACTATTACAGAATTAGTTGGATAAGTGCAGTACCAGTTTCCTTTGTGGTTTCTTTGAATGCTTCTTATGTTCTGAAGACGATGTAGAGAAGGTGCAGGGGTTGTGCCCATGCCGAAATGGGCACATTCCGGACCCCTTCACCCTTTATGCCAGAGCCTATATTCTTCAGGAACATGCCTTCTGTGAAAATTAGGGCCAAATGTAGCCCTTTTCCCCTCACCTGTTGACCACCTTTCAAATGATTTTACTGGAGCCTTGTAGACCTAAAACAAGTCGCGTATGCCGTTTCGCCATTTCTCTGATAAGGCGGTAATCAGTTCTCCCCGAATTGTAATGCTCTGCCGTTCCCTCTCAAGTTTCATTGAATTTCACTCTCTTTTCAATTTTCACTTACATTACTTCATGAACGTTAAGGCCTCTGTTTGTTAATGAAGGGATAACTCACTGAAAAAAATCAGTCTATATTTTTTAGTGGTCACACCAAGTCGATCGGGTAAAATGACGCAGGACAGTGACGGTAAGCTCTAATCGATATCGAACTTTTCATATAAAAGAAATGTTTACTTTAAAAGTGCACAATGGTATGGAATGGTATTATTATCAAGGCTCGCGCATAAGGTCTAAGGGATAAAAAAGTGATGAAAGCTATCACTCTATCGACTTTCCATCGTTTCTCAATGGCGGTTCCTTAGCCCTTTAGGGCATGAATTACACCTCCATCAGAACCTATTTGGGATCAAGGTGGACCGCCGGAAAAGAGGTTAGGGGGGGGCGTGACAGGGTAGATGAGTCAAGCGCAGCGCTATTGCTCATCACGTTTCCTGCCACGATAAGGTACTAGAGTCAATCTCGAGGAGAGGATTCTGTATAAATAAGCTCACCAAAAGCCTTCCTATTTCTAAAATACAGTAGGAGTGTTGGGCCCAAGGGCGTTCACTACCCCCCCCCCCCCCCACCAGAGCTGTGCGAAATCTGGGGCAACTACAATCCACCACAAATTTTCTCCTTTTTCACAGCCCCTTTATAAGACATTTTCCCAAAATTTTACCGTCGAGCGGGGTGAGGGAAGGGGGGAGAAGAGGTATGAAGATCTTCGGAAAGGGTGACTTGGCGGTGTCTCTGCGTCTAACAACCTATCTTCATCTTAAAAAATTACACCATTTCATACCGGCTCATTCATCTAAAATCCTGCTGTTTACCCAAGAAACAGGTGTCGAGTGGGTGGAGGTTCTCTAGAAAGGGCTACCACAGTCTATTTTAAGGGATAGTGATTGACCCGCCAACCGAGGACGGGAGAGGAAGGAGAATTAGCGTGCGTGAACCAGGAAGGATTTCACAAGTTTTTTTCTCGCAACACTAAAAGAACCCCCTTGAAAGAAGATTAAAGCGGCGAAATTACGATGCACACTCCTTCTTTCCCCCTGCCTTTTGTGTCTCTGACAATGTGTGCTGTGATCTGGGTGGAGCCTCCCCGAGATAAATATCTACTCGGGAACTTCCTGCTATTGGAGAGAATTTTTGCAAAATACTACCACCCTCTCCCCGCCCCTCAAAAGTTCCTCCTCTGTTACGACATCCTCCCCATTCCCAATCCCGGCTACCATCTTCCTAATCTCTGTCCCGGCTACAATCTTCGGAAATTTTCCCAGCTCTCAGCACC
>MU912533.1:50248-82790 GCA_036418165.1 Cooperia oncophora
GAAGGTGGATTGATGGCAGTACGGTTAAGCATGGCATTAGGGAAACTTCCCCCATCCGTGTGACATCCCTCCCCCATCGGAGTCCCATTTAGGTCCCTC
Organism: Cooperia oncophora; assembly: GCA_036418165.1. Classification (NCBI taxonomy): domain Eukaryota; kingdom Metazoa; phylum Nematoda; class Chromadorea; order Rhabditida; family Trichostrongylidae; genus Cooperia; species Cooperia oncophora. The sequence goes on from MU912533.1 coordinate 50,348, forward strand.
CGAATGGAGTTGGGAACTTTTCAGGGAACATCACTTAGCTGTGCTTGCTGCAGCTGCGTTATGTTATGAGATCGGAGCGCTTTATGTTCCCGATGATTTAGCATTGAAGTTTCATGGGCGCTTATTACCTTGGGAGAGGGGCACTTTGGTGACTGAATCATGGCAATGATAGGAACGATGTTATACGCCATGAAGTGGCACCAGTTATTTAACAGGCTACGTATCAATGGGGTGGGGGCAGTCAGTTGCAATCAGTGTAGTTCCAGTGAAGCCAGAGTAGCCCCGTTCAGGTGGAAGGTACACTTTATCGTTGTGATCGGTCCGGAGATGTCAAGAGGCATGGAATGAGCCGAACTGCGACGTCTCTAGCAGTGGTTACTTTCATCCCAGTCGGTAACTGACCTGTTACTATTAGTACAAAAACAGCCGGTGGTGGGCTTGATATGACTCCTGACTGGTTACGATGGCATCAGCTAGACACGTTAGTTAAAAATTCATCGAAATGTTCATAGGAGGTTGATGCTACTCTACTATGTCTAACAATAAGCTCGGAAATGGTAAATTTGCGCAGAACCAGTGCATTTATTTGCTCTAAGGTTATTGAGGTCTCGCCCGGTAAGCGTGTGGCGCCGGTTCGAGTACCGCCTGGCATCTGCTTTTTGCCCGTAACTCAGCATCTTTATGATGACCATGAGAAGGAGCTTCTTCTTCAGTTACTTCCTCTAGTGAGAACCTTCCACTTCATTACCCATACTTCCTTCTGAAACGTTCGGTATGCATTCAAAACACATCCTCCACTTGTCGTTCAAAAGAGTTGCAGTGATTGGGGTTGGTCAACTCGGCTATGGGATGCGCCACACACTCAATCTCTGGGTGCTATCCGTAAAACAGTGGCACCTGAAGGCGTGCAGTAGACTTTGAGGCAAATGATGCGGTCCTTGTGGCATCTAGATAAAATAGCAGCCTGCAGTTACAACCATGATCCCGTCAAACGAGGGGGCCTGAGGGGCGTGGATCCGAGCCGGCCAGGGCGACCAATGATGTCATTCTGAGCCCACAACAATTGCCGCAATAGGCTGCCCTGACTGCGCTCCAATTCACGCTCCGTCACACGAAGTACCATTGCAGTGGTCATGATTGTACATCCATGTGAACCCACGACCTCAAATATTACTCTATCAAAAGAACCCATGTTGTATTTCATTGCAAGTAATAATAGAGTGGTGTGAGGAACGAACATTGCAGTCTGTGGCATCTTCCGTGCAACCTGAGGAAGACCATTCGCACCACGATCATCCTGAAGAAGCAACGCCTATCAAAGTCACTCACTACCAATTCGATTCAAACGACACTATCCAGTTTGTGTTACATACTCCTGCTAAACTGAGCCATAGCAGGAGATCGTTCCCTTCTGTATTGGAAAAACATTGCACCAATATTGCAAACACATTCCGCGATAATCGGGTGGGCGGAGACTCGGAAGCATAGTGCTTTTCCTCACTGGCGCGTCCATTCTCTTCATCATATTGGCGTGCCAACGAAGAAGACATGTCACTTGCCAGTTTCCCCCCATGCAGACATCGTGGAATGTGTCTTTGGAACAAACTGAAGCATGAGTTTCAGGACAGCCCCGACGAGGTTGAAATTCTGGAGTACCGAGAACTGGGTTTTGAGCCACTTCTGAGAATGATCGCGTCGGAAAAAGCTCAAGCTGAGTTACAGCAGCATCACTATGAAGAACATCATGACGACGATCACCGACGAGAGTCACGTCAGTACGATGAGGACTATCGCAGAGAGTCACACAACCACCATCGCAACGATGTATAGCTTATTTTTCTTGAAAACACACTTCGCAATACTGAAGAGCAGGCAGTGTTCTTCAGCAGTTAATTTATGGATGCATCGACCTATCTGTAAAGAAAGGAGTACAAGAAGCCGTCCCAAATAGGACCCGACTGACAACGAACAAAGCACAAATACACAGGGACGACCAGTTAGTGAGGGCTAGGGCAACACAGCCACACACGCTAGGGGTAAATAATTGATCGTACCGCCACGTCGCAACAACAAATTCCAGAATGGGCGGGATTTCTCACTTATCCAAGCCGCTAGCGCCTGGCGCACACCTTTGATTGGCTTCTCAGGTATCACAGTGAAAGCGGCTGCACACCTGCGTTCATTCGACTAAGAAGAGGCGCCACCGCTCGGGTAAATCAGGCACGCGCCTTTGCCGTTTCCGTTGGGCTGTTAGGCTGACACTAGAACTGGGTTCCTGCACAGCAGCTTTTGAACAGCAACAAGCATGAAGCAAGAGGATTCAAAGTACGCTATTAAATTACTACAGTAGTCAAGGTGCGTATTGTGTGTTGAGGGAAGTGACCGGATCACCATCAGAGGGTAAAGACCTACAATTAGAGCTGACTCTCTCTCCAGATATGCTGGAAAAAAGTATCTACAGTAAATATTGAACCCTCTGCGAACCGTGATGGGATCCGCTCAAAGTTACTCCGAGCTTACTACAAGCTCAGGCTGACAGAAAGCTTTGCTTCTTTTCACTTGAAGGTGTAAATGCTTCGTAGATACCAAGAGAACAGTGGAAAAACCGTGAAATCGATGAGGTGGGACGAGTGCGGTCAGGATTATGGGCAATAGGAAGTCCTGCAAGGTCCTGCAAAGTCCCGCAAGGGACACAAAAAGTGCTTGATACGATGCTGGTGCCCTTATCGATCTTACTATTCAGAGTGACGAGGAGTTCACCTTTGAAGATGTGGAATACGTTCATGAGAGGGACGACGCAGCACATCTTCATGATTCAGACATGAGGAAGCATGAGTACGAGGTAATAGCTTGATAAAGACATCTACTATTACACTTAGGTTGATGGTGCGTGCTGCAGTGGACGTGATTGGTGGCTGGACTGACTAATCCAATCGCGTGCACCTCGCGCGTGCAGAGCGCCATCGTGATGTGTGAAGTGGTGTGATTTTTTTCCTTCGAATCTCTTCTCATAGTGTGACCCACCTTCTTATCCCACCCACCATTCTTAAATTTTCCCATCTAGTTTCTATGGCGCACGTGAAAGGGGAAAAATCGATAATCAAAAAAAATCTTTGAAGGCAGAATCTGACCTTCATGGACCAGCTAGCCCCCAGCTTGACCTCCCCAGACCAAATACGACCTCCTCGATGGGATTCTGTCAGCGATGCTGTGCCCTGTCTCAGGAGCGCTTCAGGCTTCAAAGGCAGCCTTTTGGCGAAAAGTAAAAATATAGGGTAAGATAATGCTGCAGAAAACTTCACCTATCAGGTTTCAGGCCTACCATGAACCGGAGCGTCGTCAGTCCTCAAATGATCGCATCATCACTACAGCTACCACTACCACTACCAATAAACTCTATGATCCGTATGCAAGTCCTGTAGAGACGCGTCGTCATGATGATGTAAGCGAGGAACTAATAAAGCATGTGGTAGAACCGATGATTCGTGAGATTATGCGAGACACAGTGCTCACGGATAACTCCGCCCACTTCTACGAGTACACTCCCACTTCTACAAGTCATACTCATCAAATGAATACGGGAGTGGTCAGTGGGTGTCGGTTCCTAACACGCTGATCTTATAAATTTCCAAACATACAAGAACTAAATTCTCTCATTTACAGCGTTCTAATGACCAATCGTACTACACGCGCTCGGTGTACGACAAGGATCACCATCATCATCGTGAATCACCTCTTCTTGTGGACACGAGCCTACGTCGTGACACGAATGAAGTTGAGATTCGAACTCGAATGCATTCTTCTGGTCATTCGACGTTGGTTCGTCACAGCCAGCGGCCAAATGTGGATCTTCCACCAAACAGTGGAGGTAAGTAAGACTTCACAATTTTTTATGATGAGCACACTCGCAAGGAAAGGATTGCTGTGCTCACTTGACTGGAGTGCTGGCGCTAGACTGCTATACTACAATAAAAGAGGCAGTGAAGCACAGTCATGACCCTGCAAACGCTAGGGCGTGTGACGCGGCGCGTATTCGATACGCTGCCAAAGCGGCCGTGTTCCATCAATGATGCCATCCTCAGTCTAATACAAGAGGTGGAGAATCTGCCCTGGCTCACTCCAAGCCACGCTCTCGTCATACGCCCTATCGTTTGCAGGAATCATGACTGTCCGTATAAGAGAGAAAGGTCGGTACGGGAAACGCAAAAGTCGCTGGACATAAAATGCCATTTGTCGCCCCCCCCCCCTTAAGTGAACTGTAAAAAACCACCAAGATTGGTGTTTCAAACATTTTCAGTTGCTCATCAAATTAGTTTGAAAGGATGGAGCTCGCAAAGCTAGTCAGTCCCTTTCTGGGATACGCCACGCGCTTACTTCCATTTAGGATCATGGTAGCATTTTCAATGAGCTAGGCTTTGGGAATGAGTTTTGCGGGCTAGTCGAAGAGCAAGTCAGTTATCTCAAAAATATTGTGATAACCACATTCTGCTGAAAACTTTCTGAGCGCGAACTGCGGCTTTAAACTTGCAGTCTGCGTAACAAATCAAGCTTCAATACAAGTCAGTGTTTTTCCTACCCAAGTACCAGCTACAGACCCGAAAGAAGAGACGGCTCGGTTATTTCGGGTGGGAGTCGATCTGAGAATTGTGCTCCGGACCATGCGAGCGGTAGGCGACGTTACTTGCACCCTCTCTGCGATGTATCGAATTATAAAGGTCCCTACAGTAGAACGGAACTCAGCGTGGTTTATAGTATGGACAGAGGGATTATGGATTACTCTTGCAGTACGCGGCTTACTATGGTCCTCGGTAATAACTCACATTTTCAGTTGTGAAACAACTCCTCCAAAAGCTCGAGACGGGTCAGTACAATGATGAAAGACGTGAGAAACCACACAAAGAGATCAACATTTTCGAGAGTCTGGATGACAATGTAAGCTCCGTTATCAGCCAGCTTTCACTTCAATTTTGTGTTTTTAGGCAGCTTTCAGTTTAACTTTGTGTTTTACTTACTTAACTAAATGACAGCCACTCAGGGCAACTACAAGGAGCACGTTCTGCCGCCTGTACCGGTCAGCGAAACTCATTACCATCAATTCCATGAACTGCGTTACCAAGAACCACGCAAGGTCTCTAAGAATACCGCAAACCTGCATCATTACGAGCATAAGGACCATAACGAGGCACATCATCATGATTCTGATGTTGAACACCAACAGCAGCACGTTACTAAGAAGACTGAGGCTCGTGTAGAACATGTTCATGATCGCCGTCACGACGAAGTTGCTCATGATCATTATCACAACCACCAACATAGTGAAGATTATCATCGCGGAGAGTATCATGATGACCGTCATCACCATGAGCGTCGTGCTGATCATCGTCACAAGCATCATGATGAGCATCAGCGTCATGAACATCGTGATTACCGTACTGAAGTTTATGATGACCGTCACCATCACAAACATCAACATGAGCACGACCATCATCATGATCACCATCACGATCGTCATCACGACCACCATCACAAGCAGGCTGAATACGTCTACGAACCATCGGAGTATAGCGTAGAATCTGTGGATGAAAATCAACTAAGCGTCTCCGAGCTGACCAACGTGTTTGGAGGTGCAGTCAAGCTGCGCAAGCCCGATAATGTCGAAGAGCACAAGACCCACAAACGAACCACATCCATCCATCGTATTGACGAAGTTGTCCACACGGTGAGTACAGCTGTGTTACAGGTTTGCTCGCTGCGGATGCTGGGCGTGTCAGGTGGGATGGATTTGACGCAGCGCCAGCCCGTTTCTTGTCATTTTTTCTTTAGGCACGCTACAAGACTGTATCATATCATTCGTATTCAGCCGTTTCCCCCAATGGTTGTCGCTTACCCGCTTCAACAACTAGCGGAGAACGGGCTGGCGACAAGTCAAATTCCTCCTCCACCGAACAAGGCCTTACTTCTGAAGTTATGAATTTGACCTACTTAAATTATTTGCTTTCAGACGACTGTTGGTGGAAATGTTGTGGATACAAGATCCCAGGTGGTCTCTACGCATGCATATCAGCCTCAGGCCAGGGCTGGTCCACCTACTGAGCAGTATAAGGCATCTCCTGTTCACCACTACACTCCACAGCCTGTTCAGCCTCACAATATACCAGCAGTATTACGTAATCGCTAGATATGACTTGAATTAAGTGTATTTTGATTCTAATTATGTTTTTTTAGCCAAGGCTGCTCCAGCAGTTGACCCCGTGACTGTGGCACGTATGCCTCGTAAAGAGAACGCGGATAAGTTCAACTCTATTAGAGTTGTAAGGAACGTTCGTGATTTCGTCAACGTCTACGGGCGAAAGGTTAAATGAAAAATTTAATAGCTTGTACATGTGTTCTGTCTCTGTGGCCTTGAAGACCTAAGGCTGCGTTTATACTTTGCGGCAGCGTAGCGTAGCGCTTCCAGCGTACGCCAGCGGCAGTGTCGGGGAAAGGATAGATATCGATCTAGCGTTCCCAGCGTCACCAGCGTACGCTAGCGTACGCTAGCGCACGGGTTTCACTAGCTTCATCTAGCTTTTCGCTAGCGCTATTGCAGCGGAGGGCTAGAGAGTGGTGGAAGAGTAGAGAGTATCATAAATTCTACCTACTCTTCGATTACATCTTTAGCGTAGATAAAGAGAGAGTAAGGAGCGTTTGCAAATAGCGAGAGGGAAAAGGGGGCTAGAGAGTTATAAGTAAGAGTAGGGAAGATACAGTAATAGCTCACTCAGGGGAACCAAAAAATAAGTAGCATTTATGTACTACTTCCTAATCCTTCTATTCCTAAAGCGCGTAAGGAGAGCTTCCTGTAACTCGCCTAACTCTATATAACTCATGTAAGGCAAACGCTAGCGAAACGCTAGGTGAAACGCTGGAAGCGCTACGCTACGCTGCCGCAAAGTATAAAGGCAGCCTAGCCGGTGGTGCATGCAGGGCACAGCACCCGTTGTCCCACCCACCCGCCTCCCTCCCCCATTGGCGGTGCTGCAGTACTACTATACACCCTAATTCTTATAATAGATTGTGGTATTTGTTTCAGGGCGACCCCTCCTCCCTAGCCGGTCCCGCCCGACGCCTTTTTTGGCGAAAGCTTAATAAAAGAAAAGAAAATGGGTAGGATTGGGTTGGGTGATTTTGGTGTCAAAGGACCCCCTATACTAAGGTTTTGATGAGTTCCAAAGTACTGGAAACATTTCAGGATTTCGATTCGACAGAAGTCATTTCGTCCCCACTTTCACCAAGAAGTCCTGTTGTTCCAACCGTGCAGGAGCAGAAGGTAGCCGCTCCAGTGCAGGCTTTGCCAAGGACAAATGTCGCTGAGACTCATCAACAAGTGCAACACGTTCAGAAGAAGTAAGTAGTTTAACAGGCCAAAAAATATTACATTTATCAAAAAACCATTTTTCAGGCAGACCGTCGTCAAAACAGATGTCCAGCACTACCCTAAGGTGAGTTATTATGTGCAAACTGGTGAGAAATGTAGAATCAGAATTTCAAACCTGGAAAACAAGTAGTTCAGCTTTGTAGACGGGAACCTGAGCACGAGCGGAATGACGAAAGGGGCCACGTTTATTGCAGCTTTGAGATCGGGCCCCCATAGTTCGCTCCCATAAAGGGGTGGGAATGAGTTTGACGAGATTCCATTTCTCGCTCGTTCCAGGATTTCCTACGCTGAACAAATTCATGTGTTTCTGTACTTCGATCCTGGAATCAGAGTTTTTCACGCATTCCTCACTTCGCATTTACATCACTCCCGCTTTTGCATGGAGAGAGAGATGAGTAATCATAATATGGAAACAACGGCAATTGAGGTTGGCACTTGGGGGGAGGGGTGAGCGGCGGAGTAACTGCTGTGGGCGGAGCTCCTTCTCGCAAGGTTCCCTCCCGTTCTCCCAGCCGCCTTAGCACTGTGAAAGCTACAGTTCATTTTCAAAGTTATGAGAATTTTCAGGTGGAAGCTACTGTGCAACAGCGTACCGTAACCCATGTGTCTACTTCTCATGTGCCAGCACTATCAGCTCCGCTTCCGGTCGCGCCTGTTCAGGTTCCAGTTGTAAGTTTATGTGAACAATTCACAGAGGCAGTTACACCTTTTCTTCTCAGTACTGCATAGTCGCTCTGTTCTGAAAAAGGAGGCATTGTCTGATAGTAGTATTACTGGCAGTCAATGCCTACAGCGGCTGCTGCGTTGACGTTCTGAGAACAACCCTCTTAGGATTAACGACATGGCAACCAAGAAGTCTTTGATGCACTTCATTAGGTTCCAATACCGGAAATTCTACATTTCTTGTCGCACTCATATTACCCTCTATATCCCGAGGATGTAAAGGGCGTGGCTGCGGAACATGGCACATGATGTGTTTTGCGCGGGATGTTTCTATATGAGACAACTGTCATGCTATCTTGCGCAAGAAAAAGATATGAGCAAATTGGCGCAAACGAAAATATCGAATTAGATGCGTGAGCGCTGTAACGATCAAATAAATACGTAGGCACGCCCTCCCCAACTCAGGGATATACGGTGCAAACGGCCTCTGATTCGACAGGGGCCTAGAAAGCTAGCGACTAACGTCTCTCAAGTGGTAGAACACTTACATTCACCAATCAGAACCCCCACTATGCCTAACCAGATTTTACTCTGCATCCTTGCAGGTCGACATACATGTTAATACACATATCCGAGTTTGGTTGAACAACAGTAATTTATCGATTTTCAGCCAGCTAAACGTGAGATGCACCTTACCGCTCAGTCGCCCACTTCACCTATACAACTTCCCTCCTATCATGCAGCTGTTGTTCCGTGCTGTTGTTGCAGCCATCTAATGCACGTTCAGCCTCATTATCACGCTCCAGCTTTGGTCCACGGTACTCACTATGTAGCTCCAATGTTACCGTACAACAATCTCGACATTCACCATACAGGACACCAGCATGAGCACGACATGCACCATCAGCATGCTCACCATCATGTAGGCATGGACCATGAACATCATCTACATCAACATGAGTATCACAAGGTAAGCGAATTTTATTACCAAGGGGCGTATAAGCGTGCTCAGATGTGAGCGCGGCAGTAGCTGCGCATCAAAGGACAGATTCTGTCCAGGCAGAGGGCCGGTGATGCACTTTCTCTTACGCTAATCGCGTTCACTTGTCCACTCGCTGCTTGTCCCTCTGACTGCTCAGGGAGCTGAATAGCGTCGCTAGACTGGGTGTGGAGCGTTAATCGCGGCATCGCGCGCGTTGCATAGTATTTCCTAGCTAGTTGACCTGACAGACGTAGACACAGGGAAAGCCGGTCTACGGACAACTTGAACTCAATCCCTTTGAACGCGTCGATCTTCTCTTTTTCTCTGCACTCTCTCGTCCGCATGGCACTCTATGGCCGTTGTGACTTCGCACATTCCAGCTTTTCACCGACTATAAGTAGCTCACCCACCCCGGAGTCCCCTCCCCTTGAAAAATCCCGTTTCCTGGCTCGCCATACGTTTTTTGCACGTTTCGATGCTTTGGCAGCCGCTGCCCTCTATCCGTCTGCGTCACAGGGTTTCGTAACAGGACCATGCACAAAAGTTCAAGATGTCACGTAACCAGGGAAAGCCAGTTATTAGAGACGCAGGCGCGCAGAGAATCGAGAGAGCGAACGCGCCGCAACCTTGCTACTTTGCGTGGAATGGGTCCTGGTGCGAATTCTGCGTACGTAACTCACCTCGCTTGCAACGCTTACTTCGTCGCACTTCAAGGGAGCTGAAAATAGCGCTCTTAGACTGGGTGTGGAGCGTTAATCGCGGCATCGCGCCCGTTGCATAGTATTTCCTAGCTAGTTGATCTGACAGACGTAGACACAGGGAAAGCCGGTCTACGAACCAACTTGAACGCTCAATCCCCTCTGAAGCGGTCGTTTTTCTCTCTTTCTCCTGCAGTCTCTCGTCCGCATTGCACTCTATGACCGTTGTGACTTAGCATATTTTCAGCTTTTCACCGATTATAAGTAGCTCACCCACCCTTGAGTCCCCTCCCCTTGCCAAAGCCCGTTTCCTGGCTCGCTATAATGCGTTTTGTTTTTGCGAGTTTTCGAAGCGCTTTGGAGCCGGCGGCGCTCTCCCGCCTTGCGTCACAAGATTTCGTGCAGGCAATGCACAAAAGTTCAAGATATTACGTAAACCAGTGGAACAGAGCCAGTCATAATTAGAGACGCAGGCGCGCAGAGAATCGAGAGAGCGAACGCGCGCCGCAACCTTGCTACTTTGCGTGGAATGGGTCCCTGGTGCGAATTCTGCGTACGTGACTCACCTCGCTTGCAACGCTTACTTCGTCGCACTCTTCGACTCGCTGCACGATGCAGAGCGCTAGAAAAGTTTGACCGCATAAAGACAATATCTTTGAGCTGCGCCTCGCAGGTTACCCTCCTGCTTAGACGAGCTCCTCCTATGCCCTACTCAATTTTAGCTCGATATACTGTAAGCGCTCTTCATCAAACCGACTGACGCGAATGCCGCGCAGGTGACACCTCTCATGGCCACATTGTGGATCTCGCAACCGATTCAGTAATGCAGTAGTATTAATCACATTTTTTGAAGAGGTAGTTCTAAAAATTTTGCGGTGCAAGGAAGTCAGAAAACTTTCCTGCACTATGAATACCAATATTTGCTAAATTCAGGGAGATGCTCACTCCGACAAGCCCTTCAAGCTGGTCCCGGTCTCGCAACGTCGAGCTGCATACGAGCAAATGTCCACTGAAACAGCTTATTCCAATACTCAAGAAGGACCGAAACCTATGATTGATATTTTTAGCGATTGAAAATGTAATACTGTTAAAACCACTTTTTCTATATAATTAATCTGGCACTGTAGTTTCTGCAAAGACTCGAATACTCGAAGACGATTCCCGCGATTAAGTGTTACGGGTAGTAGGTGCCCAATCATGAACCTGTAGCCCGTAAACTCCCAGTAGAGAAAGAAGCAAAAAAAAACTTTGGGAACACTCTGAGACATCTTCAACAGTGGGACCGGGCGCCTTGAACGAGTTTGTCGGTCGTCGGCAAGCCCATTCAGCAGAATTCGACATGCGAAGATTTTCCGAACAAGCAGCACAATAAGTAACGCTACGACGCTACTCCTAGCAACGCTATGTGTAACAAGCCGTTTGTCCTGCGCAGAGTGAAAGTAATGTGGTTGCCAAATGGTTGCTATAATCTGCGCAACTTCAGCTTCTTCCGTTCCGAGTGAAGAAGTGGTATTGTGTTCTCTGAAATGCGGACAACGTGCGCAAATGAAACGGAGGGATTCGCGACCACTTGATCGCGGAAACTGTCTTTAAGCAATTCTGACAAACTTATTGTATATGATATTTGAAAAAAAATTATTTGGTGTGAAGTCGTAGTTATGTAGAAGACATGTGATAGAATCCGGCAAGTTTTCAGTAGTGGTAGAATCTGGCAAGTTTTCAGTAGTGGTAGAATTTCGAAAAGTTCGCATTTTGCTAATTCAATGTCGAAAGAGCTATATATTTACAGTAGACATAGCGTGATATTATGTATCCACACATTCTATATTGTGTATAAAGTTAGTTCATCTGGTGTAGGAGCATTCCTAACAGCTGTAACTTGACTCTAACCGTCGCAGACACGCCAGACAACAGCGCTCAGATATGCTTCAGAGAGCATCCGAGGAAGCAGAGACTTCGAGAATTCGCTTTGCCATGCGTTATTTTGCTTCTCAACGATTCCTCTCCATGAAGTTCATTCGGAAACTGATATGACAACATCAAAACAAAATGTCAGTGGTAACAATACGACGTAACAGAAACACTCTCCATACCAGTACGCTGAAACCGGAAATACTTCGAGGTTATGAGGAAACGTTACAACAAACAACAAAAAAAACTAACATAACAGTGTGTCAAGATGTAGAACAATGCTTCGAGGTTATGCAAGAACAGCGGCACATCTGTAGTTGATGGGGTCCACGCGGTGGGCGCAAACAGTTGTGGAGGAGTGGAGCTCACCGGTTCGCCAGCTTGTGGCGCCTCATCATTACCGTGCTACGAGAATTACGCGATGTTAGGCAAGTAAGAAGATTCGAGTAATGTAATAGGCAAGGCATGGCTAGGAAGCATAGTTGCTACCTGCTATCCCTCGTCAATCTCGTTGTCTCGCTTGGACTCCATTTCGTACTGCATCTCAGGAATTCTCAGCATAGACGATGTCTTAGCTTCTGCCTCAAAGAGAAATGTTTTGAAATTGGGCCTGCTACAGAACATTCAGGATAGAACTATCTCTCATCGTGAGACGGCTAGTGTGGGCAATTTGACATCACACATTATAAGGGTTACGTGGGATATTTTTGAGATACAGTCATTATCCGAGCAGTTGATGCGGTCGTCAAAGGGTTGCAAACGCGACTGCAGCAGCGACCGCGTGCGTAGGAACTGCTAGCGGCGATCAGCTGTTTCCGGCCTGGTTTAGTCATTTTCTTCCAAAGTTCCACTGCTTTGGGCCGCTTTTCTCAAGGTTAATTGTTCCTTTTCTTCACAAGGTAAAGTATTTTTGAGACTTCTCTAATATTTGCGAACAGTTAAACAATTAAACAAGTACCTAAAAAACCGCAAAAAACTTCATCACAAAAACAAAAAGTATCTACGTCCTAATAAACTTCATAAAGACAGAAAACAACATTCTCTGAGAAAAAAATGGAACATAGTGAAAATTATGGAGAAAATTGCTAAAGCAGGCGGGAAACAGCTGATCCAATACTTCCTAGGTGATGCGGTCGCTCCGCAACCGTGTCTGCGACCCTCCCACGTCCGCCTTGTCAACAGCCCGGATGATGACTGTAACGGTCGCCTTGTTAACGGTTGGACAGCGCACGACCACAACTGTGCCAAAATCCAAAATATCTCCAATTAGAAGCACAGCCACCACCACTTTCATTTGAAGTACGCAGCCACGCCTACCAGATCGGATTTCGAACGTTCATGCATATACGTTAACAAATTCAACTGACCACCGATATTTGCAGACGTTCTATCTGCTGCTCAATTTCACGCATCGCTGTCATGGTCGAGCGGAGATTACGCATTGCTGAAACGGTCAAAATTACTGGGATTATTCCATTTTTCATCATAAGAACTTTTCTTTTCTGGCTGCAAATAGCTAAACAAAAGTCGACACAAGGCAGCTGACGTATGGGCAAAATGCGCAGTCCGTGCCAAGGCTTGAACTTGACCCAACTTTTCCTACGGTAGTGCGCTTTGGTGCAAGTGTTAGCAGTCGTACAGATTCTGCTTATCGGGGAGGCTTCCACATGGGGAACGGAAGTGTCTCATTACAGTTCCCTAGCTTTCTTCGCTTTTAGCGCCGTGCGACCGCTCGCCACGCTTCAGACGGCTATTCTGTTATGAATACAAAGCGCTCGAACACGTGGATTGATCTTTTTAGGCCAACAAATAATAGGTTTCGGATTAATGTGGTGGTAGATAAAGCTCCTTCAGTAATGTCTACGCTTTTTTCAGGCGCATGCTCTCTTTCCGAAAACGTCAAACTCAACAAGAAACATGACTTACCGTCGTTCAATATCTGGAAATTGCAGTGCCAAGCCTCTCCAAATAGTGCTCAACGGAAACAGAGGCAATCTGCAATTTGATTTAAATGAAGCTCTCAAGCAACCACATAACTCAATTACGAAAATTTGTGAGGCCCTCAATGACTTATTCTACGCTAGTAGCTGGTAGTTGCACTATAATCCATTCTTTTCTACGCTGTTGTCATCTTGGTCCACTCCTTATCCTTGAAACGGAGGAGGCGTGGCATTTGGACGAGGCACAGGATTGGTCACTCACGGATATTTTGATTTGAAACAACTGTCATCTTGTTTTGGGTTGGACAAGGACATAGTTACAGTTGTCCCAGAAGCCAAATTACCCCATGAGAGGGCAGAGCCACCTCCACCGATCAGTTTGAAGTACACCGCGCCCTAATCCTACTTAGGATTTCTGAGTGTAGGTGGGGCTATTACAGATAAAAAAGCGTAAGTGAAGAAGAAACTGCTGACGCCGACCAATTCCTCTACGTCTGCGTTCTGGTCTACACTGGAGCGCCATTGCAGTGGTGGCGTACGGATGTGGGTCACAATGGCCATTGCAAAGTATAAACGCAAGAGACCGCAGACCGGCGCCCTTCGCATCAGAAGCCAATCGAATTAATATGGCGGTGCACGGATGTGTGAAGCCAACCAGCTAGAAGGCATTTTGCTAGTCTGCGATGCCGGCTAATGCCGTTTGGACTCCAGCAACTTCGGCACCGAGCTCATTTTTAAATTACCTAAGTCGCCAAACCCGCTGAAAATATGTACACAAGGGTTATTTACCATCCTGATTACAATATGACACTTCTTAACAGCTGGCGGCAAAGGGTGACACTTACTGATTACCTTTTCGGCGTCAGCTTTAAGCGGCGCGCGGTAATTGTAGCTGTCATCCATTAACTGCCCAGCAGGCAAGAAGTGAATGTCATGAATTCGCGAAAGCGTACACCAAAGTTAAGACGTATAGTGTACTTCGCTCCGGACGGTCGGGCGTGTCGCGCGGCATGCATGCGCGGTCCAAACATCGTTCTCGCGTCTCATTAAATTGTGTTGAAGCGCAAGCAAGTGACAATCTGTATCATATCCTTCGTATCACTTCTCGTTTCCTACAATTTTTTGTCCCATGGCGCGTTTTCAGCAGGAAGGGCGCCTCCCTGCGTTCGTCAGCGTCTACCAACATCCATCAGCGTCTTGAAGTGTAGGAAGTATATTCATCAATCTAGTCTATACCAGCGTCTACCAGCGTCCGGGAGAGGAGAGTGTGGCTCAACAGCAGGGCAGCAGACAGCTGGCACACGCTAATAGACGCTAGATTGATACCTATACTTTCCAGGCCTCGAGACGCTGATGCACGCTGAAAGACGCTAGATCGATATCTATGCTTTCCCAGTCGCTGACGCTGCCGGACGCTCGAAACGTTAGTGAACGGTGCCGCAAAGTGTGAACGCAGCCATAGCTGTATGCAGAACCTCACCTGGTCATTGTAAAAAAAACTGTGGTGGATTGCACGGCTGTCCAATGGAATGTGCGTTATAAGTATGTAAAACTTACATATTCGCTTAATTTCTGTTCGATCTTCAGACAGTTATGCTGGATATGGGTCGCAGCTCTCTCCATGAACTCAAAGATGAACGAAAAGCAGTAATCACAGAAGGGAGAACTGGCGTATGGAACGTTCTTGCCACTGAATTGACTCAACATATCAATGAACTCGGCAAAATTTAAGGAAACAGAGAAAACAGGGCGGTGAAGTAGCTGGTCGTGGGGTGCCACTCCGTACTCTTCCCTAATCAAGGTTTAGGATTCGTAACAACTATGTTTTCCTATAGGGAATACATATCTCTCATCGACTCTGGTCTGGTTCTAACAAGGGAATGGTTTGAACTTCCCATGGAACTTTGAATGGAGACCTAGGTACATCGATAGAGCCTCGAATGCTGATTACGAATATGCAGATTAAAAGTGCTACGGGGACCTCCCAGACGAGATCTGGGTGGTCAAAGTTTGCGTCTGGCTCGTAAGCGCTGCTGATCGATTGCCGGCAGTGCCACCGTGGCCTAGTGGTAACGGTCTCGCTTCAAAGGCGAATGCTTGTGGGTTTGCATCCCGTTGGCGCGAAAGCTTCGTCTCCTATAAGAGCTTTTACTCTAATTTTCGAAATTCTTCCGAGTTTACGACCCAGCAGAGCAAGTAATCAAATACAGTCCTCATCATTGCGGACCGGTGGGGCGTGGCAGTGCGGCTGCTTTGGTGCGGTTTGGCAAAATCGTTCTGCACCAGTTTTTGAAGCGGGCAAGTGCATTACTGTATTATATCCTTCGTATTACTCGTTTTCTACCACTTTTTGTCGCATACGCGTTGCAACAAAAAAGGCTGAGAACGGCTTCAACAGTGTGCGCACTCCTTCTGGCTGGCACGCCCCACCGGTCCGCAATGATGAGGACTGTAGATGAAGTATATAACGTACGATCGAGTATGGATTTGGTCACTATCTGCCCTCTCTGAACTCATTACCCATCCGACAATTCGAAGTTTTGGCCAGAAACTGGTTCCTGGGGGTATTTTGACCCCTGAACACGAATATCACATCCGTTTGACGAGAAAACGCTTGCTTTCACGTTGTTGTGGTCATCAACTGAACGAGGGAACCGATCGTTTTCGCGTCAAACGGATGTGATATTCGTGCTCAGGGGTCAAAATACCCCAGGAACGAGTTTCTGGCCAAAACTTCGAATTGTCGGATGGGTAATGAGTTCAGAGAGGGCAGATAGTGACCAAATCCATACTCGATCGAGTACGTCATATACTTGATCTACTTGATCTACTTGCTCTGCTGGGTCGTAAACTCGGAAGAATTTCGAAAATTAGAGTAAAAGCTCTTGAGACGAAGCAAAAACTTTCGCGCCAACGGGATGCAAACCCACAGCATTTGCCTTTAAGCGAGACCGTTACCACTAGGCCACGGTGGCACTGCCTAGCCATCGATCAGCAGCGCTTACGAGCCAAAACTGAGTTTTCGCAAACTTTGACCGCCCAGAACTCGTCTGGGACCCGTAGCACTTTTAATCTGCATATTCGTAATCAGCATTCGAGGCTCTATCGATGTACCTAGGTCTCCATTCAAAGTTCCATGGGAAGTTCAAACCATTCCCTTGTAAGCCTTATTCTAGGGATACGGAGGCGCGGGCGAGTGGCTCCTCACCCCCGAACTACATAAGCGACGAAAACAATTGTAGTACAAAACTTACCAGAGGCTGCAAAGACGGCACTGAAGGCGTCGATCCATCTCCTGAACACATATTTTTCATTGCTCAACTTCAACAATCTTTGAAAATACGTGTAGGAGCGCGATACTACTCGAATCAATGAAAACCATGTAGGAAACCACAGTGATCAGTGAAATTGAAGGTCGACGAAGGGAACTATCACAACTCCTAACTATTGACTAGAGCGCTCACGCGCGTCCTCTGATCGATAGCCATGCTGTGGTCGCTAGACAACTCTATACACGCGACACGCGCCAACTCTCCTAAAACACCGGCGACCGGTACTTATTAACACGCTGACGACCGCGCGGGTTTTTACTTTTCGGCCACGTGGGACCGGCGCGCTTTCTTGAACGGCACAAGCGCGGCATGCATACACTTCAGGCCGTCCCACGAAGCGCTTTTTTAGGAGATTGGATCGAAAAACCTAGTTTTTAGAGCAGTTAAGAAGTAAGTCAATTATTTACCACGGAAAAATCTGGGCTGGCCAACTCTCTTTGCACCAGGGCCAGGAAATAGTCTGTAACCAACAATTCATAAAAAAACGCAAATCGTGCTTTCTATAGGATTCAGAATCCTTCACCTAATATTTTTTCATCATTATCAATATTGTAATTGTCTGTATTTGTTGGCAGAAAGTTAATCAGCAAACCAATCCAGAGTAAAGGAGCAAAACAATCCAAGCAAAGGGATGTTTCCCCAAAAAGTCTTTGCTAAACTATTGTGTACTGAACTATTCCATGGACCACGCGCTGTACGAGTATACTAAGGACTGGACTATAGAATGAATAGGAGAAACTAAACAATAAATCATGCACTAGTGAAAGATATGGATTTGTTCACCGTGATTCGTATACAATTCGCGCGGTCCCACGCGGCCTACAAAGCGCGCATTGGATGCGAATCACGCGGTCGTCAATGTGTTAACATTTGTGTATAGCAGCATTCCCGCGCGCATCATCTATGCCGACGCGCATCATCGCGAAGTTTGAGCACGGCCTTAGACAGCGTTCAGAGTTCGCGAATATGCAACGCGTGACGCGCTACCAGTGCAAAAGTGCTCCAATTCTCTGAACGCGAACGCAGCCGCAGATGGGAACTGATTGGCGCTGCTTGTGTATTGAGAGAGTATGGGCGGATGTGAGTGGATCCTACGTAAGTACACGAGGGGTGGCCGTGCGGTTGCGTACCAGTGGCGATTACCGTAGTCCCACGTCTGTTTTTATTACGCCATAGAGCGCAACTAGGGAACCCTATGTTGGTCATTAAGTGTCTTAATAGGGGTTCCTCGTCATAATCGCGGTCAAGGAAATCATTTCATGCTTCTTCTTCTTTGTACTGAACAACTGTATCTTTGCAGTAGGCTTGATGTTGATCTATACATGAATAAATTAAAGAAGGCAATCAATTTCTAACAAGGAAAGGATGGTTGGTCGAAGTGGCCATTCGAAATGAGATGTATACTGCCCGGTGGGCCCTTGAACGCTGATTACAAATCTGCCCTCCATTTCTGCTGAACGATTCCCTGGACAAAGTTATGCAGGAATTTTGACCAGGTCACACCCATTTCCAGCATGTATGTGAGGCACACCAAAACCCCCAAATTTGCTAAAATCTGGAATTAGAGGTGGTCTGGTGCTCTGGAAATCATCACTGCAGGTAACCTCGTCATCCGGGCAGTTGATTAGGGCGGTCGTCAACGGGCCGCAGCGCGTGCCAGGAACTATTTGCTTTTTCCAGGCTAATTTAGTCATTTTTTCCACCTTGTGAAGATAAGGAGCTGCTAATCTGGGAAAAAGTAGCCAAAACAGTGAAAAGTTGGAAAAAATGACTAAATTAGCCTGGAAAAAGCAAATAGTTCCTGGCACGCGCTGCGGCCCGTTGACGACCGCCCTAATCAACTGCCCGGATGACGAGGGTATTTTCATAAAATGTCTTGTTCACATTCTGGAGGGGCAGGGTGTGCAGGACCTGCAACTCCCTTGGCGAGCGTTTTTACGCCGAGCAAGTGTGATATTCGTGTTCTGGGGCCCTAGAGGCAAGTTTTCAACCAAATCTGAGATTTCGACCTATTTTCGATACAGTGGGGTAACCATGGGCAACGAATTCCTTAAGGTCGCTGGCACTATCGCCGATCAAAATCTCTGTGAGCCATGCAACTTTTCCGCTGAATCTCAGTCCTTATTGGTTACTGACGGCCCTGATCACAAACATGACATTCACTTCTGGCTTCCATGCCATTTGGAATCAGTTTGGTGGCACAACACAACGAATAATGCCGCCGAAACCAACAATCAAGGGTATCCTTCAGGAGTGTTCCAGAATGGCTCCATTCCTTCAGAAACAACATTTTCGGTAAGATCAGGTCTCCTAACCCCGCAAAAGTGCTTTTAGGATGTGCAGGGAGCATTTTTGAGAAAATGCAAAACCACACTCCAGGAAGGACCCGAACCCTGTTTATGCATTCCCTCCAAATGTCACAGAACCCTGTATAGCAGCGTGCAAGGAGATTTTTTTATCCGGTGTTCCCATTGCGAGAAACTTTTTTGCTTCCAACACTTTGTTCTGGATTATCACATTTGTTCTTGAATCACAAAACTTGTTTGTACCCACTATATGAGCAAAATAAATCATTAGAAGTGTTCACAGGCGAGAATGGTTCAGTTTTCCAAGAAAAGCCCTATTCATGGCATGACAAGGTTCCCTGATCATGCTAGGCTGTGTTAGAAACTTCCAGAGAGCACTGCTGAAACAATGCAAAAGGTCACATCCTTAGAACCTCTCACCTCGTAAACTGGAGCCCAGCATACTACCCACTAGGCCACCGAGGCACATGTGTGGCGACTCACGTCTGATTTGTGTACCAAGCTCAATTGTGCTCCGTACAACAACCTCCTGCATATCTCTGCTCAGAGAATCGTTTCAGCAGATATGGAAAGCAGATTTGAAATCAGCGTCCGAAGACGCATCAGTGTGTATACATCTTGTCTTAAATGGCCACTTCGACCAACCATCCTTTCCTTGTAAGCATTATGTATATATTGTATCAGCGGCGTTATGGAACAGGGTGGCCCTCATCTTGTGAGCTTGTACAGGTCTTGGTGTCTTCTGGGTCTTCAGTTTGGAAGCTGTTGTTCCTAAAAATAACGAAGCGGGCTCTAAGTCGTGTCTAAGCTTCCTTTCCACACAGTGATCCCTTGCCTTAGTAAATGAGAAGGATCATTAACATAGCACTCAGAAGTGATGGTGCTTTTTCTCGTCGTGTATCCCTAGCCGCCCTAGCGAACCGCTCGGTATGGAACCGACTAGAGTTCATGCTGCATGCGTTGGTGGTGCATGCAACGCATGTGTTCATACTTTGCGGCAGCGTTCACCCGTTGCAAGTGAGCGCCAGCGCCAGTGGCTGGGGGAATTACAGATATCGATCTAGCGAACGCTCGCGTCCACCATCGTCCACCACCGCCCGGGAGTGGCAGAGTATGGGGACGTCGTTGAATTGCAGCGTGTGCAATCACACCGTACAACTGATGAAGCCCACAATCATACAGTCTTTACGTACACGGTCTACGGACAGCTTGAACTCAATCCCTTTGAACGCGTCGATCTTCTCTTTTCTGCACTCTCTCGTCCGCATGGCACTCTATGGCCGTTGTGACTTCGCTCACTCCAGCTTTTCACCGACTATAAGTAGCTCACCCACCCCGGAGTCCCCTCCCTTGAAAAATCCCGTTTCCTGGCTCGCCATACGTTTTTTGCACGTTTCGATGCTTTGGCAGCCGCTGCCCTCTATCCGTCTGCGTCACAGGGTTTCGTAACAGGACCATGCACAAAAGTTCAAGATGTCACGTAACCTATGTACCGCACCGCAATCTCATGACGCCGTATCCACCGTTTGCTACCCTCCTACTTCTCCATACTTTCCACTCCTGGACGCTGGTGTTCACTGGAGTTCGCTCGGAACGGTGGATGTTTGTGGTCGCTAGTGGACGCTGCCATACAGTATGAATGCAGCCTTAGATGGTTCCAGACTCAACGAATGTGATGATCGTGTTCAGAAAGTCAAACTGCGTCTAAGAATTCGCGGCGAATTGGTGACTTGGGGTGTTTTGCCACTGGCGCTTTTGGCGCAGGCATTTTGAGCTGAATAGATGTGACTTTCGTGTTCAGGAGGTCGAAGTACCCCTGGAAACAATTTTCAGACGAATCGAAGATGTGACCTCAACTTCGAAAACTGGGCAGTAAAGGGTAAATAGTGCCAAGAACTGCACAGTGACAAAAAGGATTAAATACGCATTGATCTATTTCCTATTCTGCAAATCTTCAAACTGATACGTATTCAATCGTTTTCGTTTACTCTGCAATTCTTCATTTCTTCATTCCGTCAATTCTTCACTGATAAGGTAGCGTTCAGACTTCGCGACGGCAGCGCCTCGGTCGCGCGTTCGACGCGATCGATGCGCATGCTTTCGACTGCATCGATCGCGACCGAAGCGCTGCCGTCGCGAAGTCTGAACGCTGCCTAAGTGACGGGGAGAGCCCTGCCGACTTTAGTACAAATGCAAAGGAAGTATAAAATGGCTCCTTGAAAGTGATTATGACAAAGAACTCCTGGTAAAACACGTAATGACTAACATAGGGTACCCTGGCTGCGCTCCATGGGCGAATAAAAACCGTCGTGGGATTACGGTAATCGCCAGTGGTGTGCGATTACACGGCTACTCTTCGTGTATTTACGTAACATCGTATGGGCGAACTAACAAAACGCGTCGCTAGCTTGGTCGGAACAATGGCGCAGCAAAAGGGGTTTGTGTATACCTTCTGCCAAAATAATGATTCCCTTTTTCCTCTAGGCTCAGCTTTGCACAGCGCTAAATAAGCTGGGTCGCAGCGGCCGCAATCTCAAGGGTGTCCTGTCCCAACAACCACTAGTGTACACTCGATATCATCAGTGAAGAAAGTCGGGGCGTGTCAGCGGCCGTGAATTTTGGCGCGAGCAAGCTCCCTTACCCAGTCACTTGACGCCCCAACCGCAACGACCCATGGAAAACAAGCTGAGGCAGCGCAAAAGCCCAGCGCCGCTGGCGCTCCCAATTGACTTTAGTGGTAATGATTGTATACTAGTGCGGTATCTCTGTGGAATAGTTTAAAAAGCTAAGCTTAAAAAACACTCATTAAAGTTTGATGAAAACCACCAGACTGTAGCGTAACATGTGACCACAGATCCACGAGTGCGCGCGCAGAATCACTTACTTGACCTCAGGGAGAAAAACTCCAGTACTGCTCAGTTGCTTCTCAGAGTGACAAGAGCTACTAGTTGCGGATATCGATTCAATAGATCATGACCGAAATTCTAGAATTAAAAAGAACATTGAGATATCAAGCGAGAGAAGAATCGGAGTCGGTGCAGCTGTTTACTGGGTAAGGCGCGAAGTCGAGTGTGCACGTGACCACATATTGATTGGCGGCGGGTGATTGACAGGAGACGTAGGAGACGCACTGTTGGTCATCTCGAGTATGGTCAACTCTTCAACGAGAGGGCGCAGACGTTAAACACTTGAAGTGAGATGCACTCCTTACTGCTCCAGTTCCTCGATTTGACGTAGGTGGTAGCCATGTCTCAGCGCAACTAGGGCTGTCATGCTCTCTCACGAAGATAGTACCCCCTTCTAAGCGATCGTAATAACTTCGCGATCGCGCGATCGGATCGCTTGGATCGCGCGATCGGATCGCGCGATTGGATCGCGCGATCCGATCGCGCTACTGAGGGTGAAATTACTGCGGGAGGGGGTCATGTTCGTTCATGTTCAACTCAACTCAACAAACAACAACAACAACAAAGTTCTGGGAAGTCGTACTGATATCACCATTTCTCACATCACGATGCTGTATCCTGCCTCCAATAGGCAGTTCCAAAAACGATATAAAAGTAGTTCGACCTTTTTTGATGTCTTTTATTCCGTGTTCATATTCGCAATACTGACGTTTGCAGAAACCGTCGAAAGGAAAGGTTGTGTATAGACCTGGAGGATGGCAGAACAAACAAAGCAACACAATGTGACAAAAGTAAAGTGAATATCTGGAGGACTGGCAAAATCGGGGGAAGGGAGAGAAACAACATCACCCGCTGTTGAAAGTTCTGCGTGTCTTACTTTTGGAACAAGATGTTCAATACTCCGCTTGAACGTACTCAGATGCAAAATTCAGTATAATAATTAGCATTGTATATTTAGTACTATTTTACATAGGAAATAATAAATAACTCAAAGATATTTCGAAACTTTCCTTTAAAATTAGGAGGCGTTATGTACACAAAGGAGAGAAAGAAGGAAAAGAGAGAGAGCAGGATCAATAAACATATACGCACATAACCCCCTCCCGCAGTAATTTCACCCTCAGTAGCGCGATCCGATCGCGCGATCCAATCGCGCGATCCAATCGCGCGATCCGATCGCGCGATCCAATCGCGCGATCCGAATCGCGCGATTCGATCGCGCATCCGAATCGCAGCCGATTCATCGCGCGTCAACGGATCCGATCGCGCGATCGCCGAAGATAGTACCCCTTCTAAGCGATGCGCGGTGGAAGAGCGCAGACGGCGAGAGTTACCTGACGCCCAGTTCAAAGGTTTAGGTTTTTTTAGCTTTTTTAGTTTCAAAGGTCAGAGAGTTACGATTCGGAACAGTAGAAAATATTGATTGACACGTGCGACGACGTTCGTATCCGTTACTTTTTCTAACGACAATGATTTCCGTTTAGGCTCAACAGGTCTTCCCTGGATTGATTGAGAATCAATATCCTGCGCTGAAATCGATCATTCTTCTTGAAATAACTGGTGAAATTACCGACATCAGAGGTAACACGCTAAACAAAATTGGAACCGTTCGAAAGTAGGTTCATAGGAGAGTAGGAAAGCAGGTTCAGGTAGGTTCATCTTGGTGTGTAGAAGGTTCCTACAGTAACGTCTGACTTGATTAACCCGTATGTTCTATTATGGAACCGATTTCAAGCTTTTCAACACAAACAAGGATCATTTGGAAAATTGTGACGCCATCGCCCTCCTCCAGATGCTGCGCTGGTATGGACGACTGTTCTGTTGTTCTGTTCAGATATCTCCTGCTGTTGAAGTTAGGAAGATGCCTGAAAAGGTTTTTTTCAAGAAGATTATTAGGGAAGGAAATGCAATGAGAGTTCCTGCTTTTCCTTTTCATTGGCTAAGCGTTCTTTCTACCATCCGCATGACGCCCCTCAAGTGTTCCATTTCGATAAGAAAATGAGAGGACTTCAGCGCAGGTATGTGTCGGTAGGACCACGCGCCGTTATTGCAAATATCGTGCGGTTACGGTGGGGCGTGCTCACGATAGTTTACTTATCGCGACCGTGCCATTTTGCTGCTATTTTTTTCTACAGGACGGAACAGGACAGTGAGTAAAGGCTCTGAAAGTAAGCTGTCAAGAAAGCATCGTGACTGCCAAATCACTAGTGATCATCAGGTAAACGAAGTCAACACGCGAGCGGATGCTGCACAGTTTCCTCTGCACTGCAATTGTTATTTAATCGCTTTAGTTTGGAACAAAATCTAGGTTCGCGACAATCCAGCTTCTATTAGGATGAAAAACATGGCTGTAAACTTGAGCGAACACAATCTAATTCGGTAACGCAATGAGTTCATCGCGAGCGTGCGCTCCATCCAAAGCACGCGGTGTCTGTAAAGTGTCGCGCAGCGACGTCGTGTGGTCCTCAACCGTCTCGCCATTTGCCCGGGGTATCTCAGTTTGTCCGAACGGCAGCGAGAGCAGATAGAGAGCCCTTACAAGCAAGGTCACATGCGCGGCATTTACACCAAGGCCCAAATGGTTAAACTTGGCAACGATGCAGCGTAATATAATAAGTCGACAAGTCCAAAAATCCACTGCTCATTTGCACTCGACACGACGTCTTGGAAGTCTTGAACTTATCCCTGCCCACTATTCTCAGAATTTCTGTC
Organism: Cooperia oncophora; assembly: GCA_036418165.1. Lineage (NCBI taxonomy): Eukaryota > Metazoa > Nematoda > Chromadorea > Rhabditida > Trichostrongylidae > Cooperia > Cooperia oncophora. The sequence continues at coordinate 75,215 of MU912533.1, forward strand.
TCATTTGTGTTGCCCTATGGCTCATAGCTCCATTACTTAGTGTCACACATTTGTGCCAGCGGTCTTCAACAATTACAGTAAAGGCAGACAGCAAAATTCTTATTTGCAATTAATCCATTAATTAGCCCAAGGTAACACGCGCGTAGAGTCTGGCAGGAAGTGAAGGAGGATGATGATTTCTGGAATATTTCTTCGAACATTTCAGTATCAGCTTCCACTTTTGGAGTTCCACAACAGCATATTTTCTCTAGGTAGAAATGCATCGCCTACCTTTCCCTCCTTCGAGGACGTTCAAAACAATCGTAATTTTCTGCCGCTTTCCGTCGCAGACTGCGAAATCGGAGACATTTGCAGTTGTTCTCGCTTATATAATGTCTATAATCGCCATCAAAGGCCTAGAAACATGGTCGTTCGCAGATGCGACGTCGCACGCGACGCCAATCGAGGCGCCGGATTACAATTGCCCTGTGACAGACCCTCTTCTTCGAGAAAGAGAAAGCAGCGTAAAGGGACAAAAATGTGCCAAGTATCTAAAGCTATTGACCGAATCATTAAATTTGGGCCAAGTTGCCTTTATCTCGGAAAACTCGTTGTTATTTGTCAACATGTCAGCTCTTACATGTCTCTGTTCTGCAATGTGGCTGTATTTTGGTAAAATATTGAATGAAGTGTCTGAAGAATTTTTTTCGACGGCCTACTAATGAAAATTACCCCAAGTGCTTTAAAGCGCCCATTCAACAGCGTATTCGCTTTTATACATGTGCAGGCATACCTGCAACGAGTGGTGGATGGACACGCTGCCAAGGCGCCCTTTACCACCAATGACGCCATCCTCAGTCCGCCACAATAAGCAGAAAAGACAGGTCTAGCTGCTCTCCGATCCAGGGCACGCCATTGCATTGTGATCATTTCCTAAACAATACGACCCCCCCTCCCCTCCAACCAAGGGGCTTGATACGACCCCCCTCCCCTGTGCACTGCAAACCGTCGTCAACGTCAACGTAAGGCAGCGTTCATACTTCGCGACAGCAGCGGCGAACGCGCTTTCGCCTATTTTTACTCTCAGCGAGGGTTATTTGATTACTAGGTGGGGGTGAAATTAAATAATAGGCTTCTACATCGAGATATCAGCCGGGTTTGAAATTTCATTTCGTTTCCTATTTTTTACTCTTTCTCTCTTTTCTACTCTCTTTTATTACTCATATACTCACAAAGAAAATAAAACGGTCAACAACAGTAATAACGAGTTACCACAAATAGGAGAAAAAACAGTTCCATTAACACAAGAATGCAGAAGTACTGCGCGACTAACCCCCGTCACGAGCACCAAAGGGTTGCGAAACCATTGAAAAGGCAAGGAAACAAGCGAAAAGTCACATCACTCAGCGGACCAAGGGTTGCGAAACATGGCGTCGAGAGAAGGAATGAGAGAGTAAACAAGAGAGAAAGATAAGAAAATATGAAACGAAAAGAAATTTTGAACGCGGTTGATATCTCGATGTAGAAGCCTATTATTTAATTCACCCCCACCTAGTAATCAAATAACCCTCGCTGAGAGTAAAAATAGGCGAAAGAAAGAAAAAACTACATTAAAACGAATTTCCGACAGGTTTTTCAATTCGTTCAGCTTGTTGTGTTGGGGCGCGTTCGTCCTGCTACCGACGATCGCCGCGATCGCCGCTGCTGTCGCGAAGTATGAACGCTGCCTAACCTACGAAAGCGACGCAACCGACTACAGAGGATTATATACCTATTGACTGACGACAAAGACGACGGTTACGTCACTTAACGTCAGTTTCGTCCGTTAACGAATTTTCGAAATACATCTAAAACCACAATGTTGTTCAAGAAGTTCACTTAGTTATGTGAACGAAACCATGATGGATCGGAATGTGTAATGAATTGAATAATAGATGGATTTTAACCAGATTTTAACCCTTTGTAATCGGATAGCTCTACATCAAGGAAGTCCTAGCTTCCTAGCGTTACATCAACAGAACTTATTAGCAGGAACAGGAACGGATCAGCAGGAACATCAGAGGAAGAACTATCTATGATACAAATAATATGAACATAGATCCAAGTTGCCTTTGAATAGCGATTGCTCGCGGTCATTACCACGTTCGTCCGCACGCGACCGCGCTAGTTAGTACAAGCGCACTGGAGCGCGTTATTTTACGACCTGGGATCAATTTCAAGCCAAACACTCGAAAAGTACCCCTCTTTTGAACACCCATAACTTCGTTGAAAGTAAAGCTCTCGGAGAGGGGAAAGTGGGAATGAGTGGAGCTAGGTTGGCTCTTGTTACCTGAGTTTGAGCGATTTCAAAAACATTTCTTTTCTAGAAATTTTCCTCCGTTGTGACCCTCTTGTGATCATGGGGGGCCAACCACAAGTCGCTACGCTTTGGACATCCATGGCAAGCTTCATACACGGCCTTTCGAAAAAAAGAACTGTGCCGGACGCACGAAGCTTTCTACTTTCCAGCACAACTTTCATTTTATCGCTAGGCCTGCTATTCGAAAAATTTCCCCGTTGTGATCATCTCGTGATCACTCCCGCGACCCGAAAAATCAACCGGCGCCAGAAAATCTCCTTTTGTCTTTAAGACGTTGGTATGCGCCATGCACAGCGCTTTCACGCAGAGCTATTGGGAAGGTGCAACTTCTAGAAAAGGCTTCCTTCGTGCAGGTAGATGTGGTTGCATGGTCTGAAAGTATCATGTACTTTGATCAGTTTATTAGTCCTCATGTCGTGAGTGCTAATGGCTTGCTCATATCACCGCTCTCCCACTTCACCATTGGTTATGCGCTTTTACGACCCCCCCCCCTCCATCGCGGGCAAATACGACCCCCCCCCGTTGTGATGATCACAAAGATGGCGTGCCCTGCTCCGATCACCGCCCCTCCATGACTATCTCTGCGATCACTGGGAAATATCTTGCAGTTTGAGGAGCTCTCCAGAATCATTACTGGTTTTGGACGAGTTATCATAAAAGCAAAATATGCTTCACTTCGCGAGAAACGTTTAGTGATCCTGCATCATTGTAAACAACGACTTGTGTGATTTGAAAGTATCCCGAGACGGACTCGCTTATATTTTCATTCCTTTCCTGAGCTTACAAGTAGGTACTCATTATTCTGCTATCTAGAGTCCGAGCAGGAGCCTATCCATTTTGTATTCTGGCTGTACTGATCATTCCTGAAGGCTTATGTTCAGGGCCCTGTAAACATGTGGTTTACTGCTGGTTTACTCTTACAGTATTTATTTATTCTGTTCAGATCTTCGCCCTAAGTTGTCCACCATGCTTGGAGTTGACGATGAAGATTATTATTATCCTTGCATTCGCTGGTAAGCGGCCGATGGTTGCCTTCATCACTTTTTATTATAGGGTTCATCAGAGAACCGAATTTCTTTGAAATATTCATCGTTTTCTACGGATGCTTCAATCACTTGTTTCAGTTATGCTGAGGCGCCACGCAATTCAAATTATTGCCACAGATGTCGTTCGTTACTGCGCAGATACAGGGCAGCCCTGGTAGAAGCCTTTTGTAATGGATCCCATGATATGGGACAGAGGATGCAAGCAGAGGTACAGTCGTTATCATTGAAGCCAGCCCAGACGATTCCGCGTGGGTTTTGTCGCGGCGCCTACCTCTCCCCCACCACTCTGAACGACTGAAGGCGCAACGGTTGATGGAGGACGGGCTGGCGCCGCTATAAAACCTATCAGCGTTGACAAGCCTCGACTGCAGCGACAATGCTCTATAGGTGTCGAATTTTGAACTTTGTCTATACGGGGAGTGGCGCTGGTGTCCGCTCGTTACATGGTGTCCGCTCGTTACATAGCCCCGCCATCAGGGTAACCTTTACTTTAGACAACGAGTAGAACGACTTCATGTCAAATACTAATACGGTCTCTCATTTACACCCTTCTCCCATCTCGTGGGGTTGTTTGTCGTTTCGCGTGATCACATTGCCGTCGGCGCGTCACAATATGTCATGCAAACCATCTTCCAGTGAGGATAACTCGTCCAGAACTTTGGAGGCGAGCTGTACAACCATCCATGTTTTTCAATGTGCGAGGTGAATAGGATCACAGCTGCAGTAACCTGTCAGCTTCTATGCTCAAAAGTGCAGGGGGACGGAGCCGGAGAGAAGCTCACACGCAAAACCCGTCTCCGGACTATACCAGCGCTATCCTCAAGATGCACCACTTGCACGGTTATCAGATCTCGCGGCAAACTCACAGCCAGAGCCAGAGGATGACCAGGGCGCGGAAAAATAGCGCTGCCCTCCACTTACTGCTTTTCTGAGTGCATAAAGTGATAGAGTGGCATACCACTGCAGCTGGGGACCCTTTAAGTTGCACATGGCAAATACCGAGCTCCGCCGAGTTGAGTTATGGATTGTCTCAGAGACACATGGTACGATCACACATAGTTTGGGTGTGCGTGACTATCAGCCCCCCAGCTGTCGAAGCGTAGCGGTTTCCCCGTCCTAACATGCGCAGGAATGGAGATACAGGACCGTGAAACACGCTAATTCCTCCATGCTCCGCCCAATGCCTTTTGCGGCGCAGACTCCCGTTTATGCTAACAGCCGTCCGCGCGGCGCGTGTCGCGCGCAGCGCTCTTGGCACTTTGCCAAGTCCTGTAATTGCGCTTTGGAATACAAGTAAAACGCAATTTCCTGATGCGGATAACATTTAGGTGCTGCAAAATAAGAACCGAAGATGATGACGAGGGCCAGAACTCAAGAGCAACTGTGCTGCTTCTGCAATATCCCTCGGAGGCCGCGCATTCCCACAAAACATGAAAATAAAAACGGCCTAAGCGTCCCACTCGTTAGTTTGAAGTATTTTTATGGCTTTGGAGCCGGAATCGCGCCGAATTGCAGAAATTTACACGCGATTTCAACTATTTGCATTTCCTTAATTTTTTCATTTTGTTTTATTTACATCTACATTTTTATTTCTAGCCTTTGTCATCTTCATCACCTTCTATTCGGACTTTGCAGCATGAGCAACACCTCAAATGTTATCCGCATCAGGAAATTGCGTTTTACTTGTATTCCAAAGCGCAATTACAGGACTTGGCAAAGTGCCAAGAGCGCTGCGCGCGACACGCGCCGCGCGGACGGCTGTTAGCATAAACGGGATCTCGCAAAAGGCATTGGGCGGAGCATGGAGGAATTAGCGTGTTTCACGGTCCTGTATCTCCATTCCTGCGCATGTTAGGACGGGGAAACCGCTACGCTTCGACAGCTGGGGGGCTGATACGCACACCCAAACTATGTGTGATCGTATCATGTGTCTTTAAATTGCAGATTATTTTATTTCCCTGATCGAACAGTGAGATTCCCTTTTTGAAAATTCACGTTCACGTTCAATTCACGTTCAATTCATTTACTAATGTAGTACACATGGTCAGCTGAAAAAATTCATGTGAGCAGGCGCGTACTATTACTTGTCACAGCACATCATCGCAATGTGATCGCATCAAACGACTGGTTCCTCACTATTGGTGAGCATTAAGGAGTCTTTTGTGGTACCATTATCAGTTTCATCGCCCTAACCCTGACATCCCGCGTCAAGCCACTCAGTCTGGAGCCATCGCTGAAGTAAAACTCAGAATTCTGTGCGCCTTCCTGACGGGGTCACCATCCCAACTTCTGGCGGATAAGGGGCAGCTGTCACGTAAATCACTCCTTCGTTTTTGAGAAAGCCTGGACGAAAAAGAGCTTTTTCGTCGGGCTGCGCAACCGTAGCACATTAAAGAATGAAGAGGCATGTCCATAAAAGAGCGCAGACACCGTAAGAAGAATACTGACCTCCTGGGATCGCAATCATTAGTCGCGCGGAGACGATTTCTGGCGCAGCTATCCTTGCAATATCATCCACTTCGTAAACGATTGTAATGTTTATGATCGTGTTGTGAGAAATTGAATGGTAAGTAATCTTAGGCCGCGTTCAGACTTCGGCAGCGCTTCGTCGCGCGTTGGACGCGATCGATGCAGGGGAAGGAAATGGAATGCGAATGCGAAAAGGAATGCGTATCGATCGCGTCGAACGCGCGACCGAAGCGCGGCCGTTTCGAAGTCTGAATGCTGCCTTATTGTTAGCTGATGTGAAAGAAGAAAAGATGGGCAAGGTAATGGATGTCACAGCGTCTGTTTTGAACCCAAATGGCTTGATTTGCGCGCGCAGACGAGTCACTTATTGACGGATGTTTGAACAAATAAGGAAGCAAAGCTTATACTGGCCGCTACCAGTCTTTGACCAAAAAGATCTACAGAGTAACGACTAAGATCTTCTTTCCAGTATACTTTCCACATTATTGTACTCTATACTTCCAAAAAATCAAATGTTGCCATTGAAGAATGCACGTCTTCAGGGTGCTGCCAATGAATTACTACTACAGCTCCAGGCTGGATATGTCCAGCGTACGATGTTGAGACTCTATCTTCGTATGTCTTTCTTTCATTTTCGATTCAGTTCTGAAATTTTTCGAGTACAATACTTCAACGAGCTTGAAAGTGGTCTTGGAGATTTACCTTTCAGAGCACGCTGGTAATTCAGTGTTTAGTTACCCTGCCTTACTAGACACTATAGCAAACCCCTCCAGCCACGTCCACATTTCAGCGTCGTCATGATTTTCCAAACTTTATTTTATATCGTTAGCTTTTATGACTTTCTGGCAATTTTGTTATTTCGCGCATAAACGCCGGCTGATAATGACCGTACATCTTCACATAAGCAACTCCGCCTACTTTTTAAAGCTTGGTTGCGAGCTTCGACCTTTCAAAACTTTTTTTCAACGTTGTTGTCTTCACTTCCACTCCCCATTCAACGTAGGTTTTTGAAGACGTGCATTTGTGCACTGGCACATTATGCTCCGCCCCCTTAGCAACGCCCACTTTTGCGGTTTTTTCACGAAATTTCGATATTTTTTCGAAATTTTGCATTTTCAAACAGCCAGGCAGAGTCACTTAAAGGCAGTTGGCACGATGGTTTCCTACTTAGCCTAAAATGCTAGTAGGGCGCTGTATAGTGGGGAAATGGCGAAAGAACGGAGTGAAACGGTCAAAATCCTGCGAAGAAAAAGCCTCAGTGACTTGTAAATCGATTTCGGACGAGTTTCCCGTACGCATCTTGCCAATCACCGCTACCGAAGATACGGCTGCATATGTGTACCCATGTATGCATGCAGCATCACCGCCGCTTCATACCAATCCCTTTGCTTCATAATTTGCTCAGCAAATGAATGAATACGAGCGTCAGAAACGGTCGTCCGTTTGTGGGCGGGCGGGCAAGGAAGGCGTTTGGGACGTAAAGTTGTTGCTCAATAGGGCGTTATAGAGGTACCCTCCTTGGAAAAGGCTTCACGCAGCGCCTGTCCGAGGTCACGGAATTCTGTTAAGCCAGTTGTACAAATCCTACACCTGTATAACGATTTATCGTGCCAACTGCCTTTAACACGATGACGACGAGCCGTTTTTTTTTTCATGAGCTGCCCATGGGACGGCACATTTTTCTCTGTAGGAACTTGTAATTTTTGGATAAATGAATGGCTAC
>MU912534.1:0-11368 GCA_036418165.1 Cooperia oncophora
ATTCAATTTTGTTCACTGTGCTAGATATTAGTGGGTGAAACGTTTATCTGATATCTGCTGGCTTTTCAACTGAATCGTTACCAACTTTCTGCAAGGGTTGGAATAAGACCAGAACTGAAAAAAGCAGAAGGGTAAAAGTTAATTAAGAAAACGTACTGGAAATGATATTACATGAAAACATCAAATAAACTGAAATTTCAGATTACCTCGCTCATATAACTGTTTCGATCCCCATCCCCACCAGAGAAGCCCGTTATCAATTATCCACTTCTCACCACACTGAAAGCGTGTACGAAAGAAATCCTTGGCTCAGTTGATGAAGGGTTCTCACTACGGAGAGCAAGAGCACGACACTGCGCTGAGGAGACTTGCTGCTTCAGTGAGACCCCTTAAACCTCTCTTGAACCCTACTCCATTCATTTCTTCATTACATCTACGCTATCTCAATACCTCCTATTTCCCTTCAAAAGTTCCCGTTGATCGGGGGTGTATGGTTACCAATGAGGTTACCAATGAATTGTGTATCGAGTTCTCATATTGTTGAAGAAGACATTAAAATGAGGCTCAGGAAAAGCTTGATTTATCATACCTGTTTGTGGGTTTGAACAGCAAATTCGGTTTACAAATCTCACTCTGGTAAAACTTGTGAACTCTTGTGAAGCTGAAGTAAGATCGTCTAGCCACTATCCTAAAACGTGTCAACTCGAGAAACGGCTGCCTAGATGGGTCGACACATCTATGGAAAGCAAAATGCCCCCCGTCGACAAACTGCGCCGCTCAAAGGTCCTGTATTTAAACTCTTAAAGTGAGATGCAGAGGCCCAGATGCAGCTTCCATACGTAATTCCTAAAGTGCGCCCCACTTCTAATGAGTACGCTTCACCGTAATGGGTCAGGACATGCATTTCGGCGGCACGCATAATGTCGGCCGCCGCGCACAGCATTGCTTAGCCAGTTGTCCCGAAACGTAGAATATTCGACAAGACTTTGCAAGTACAGCTGCACGAGTACATGGCTCAACCATATAAAAAAATCATACCTGTACCCACTGGTGGTCTTGGAGGACGGTACGGGAATTCTTCGCTGCCTCTGTTAATAGATTGTCCAGGAATGTTAATCACAAGCCAGTGCAGGAATTCGCTCAGATGCGGATCTTTTCTTGATGGAGCATCAGCGTCTAAACAAGGCATCGCACTGTATTTCGACTGAACTACGTGCAACGCATTTGAAAAAAAACAACTCAGTTTTTCGTCAGGACCTCTCCTGTCAAACTATTGTTATACAATACAACTCCATACGTCTCTGGTTGAACGAAGGTGATGTAGAGAGGATAAGTGCCGCCTATCTCTTCATACTTTGCAGCAGCTTCCACGAGCAACTATAGCCTCTACCAGCGTTCCGAGCGCCGGCAACGTCAGCGACTAGGAAAGCATAGATATCGATCTAGCGTCTGCCAGCGTGCACCAGCGTCTACCAGCGTTCGGGAGAGGAGAGTATGGCGCGATGGGAGGGTAGCAGACAGCTGGTAGAGCATGGGGAAATAGGAGGATGGCAGACTGCTGGTGGAGTATGGCGCAATAGCTGTTTGCTACCTCCTGTTGCGCCATACTCTCCACTTCCGGACAGGGCATATCATTGGTTGGGTACAGTCGTCATCCTTGCACTTGATAGTCAATGTCAGTGCGGCTGCGTGCGGCGCGGTCGCCCGCACCCGTACTGCACCAATCGTTGAACCAGGAAGTGACATTACTGTATTATATCCTTCGTGTTACTCGTTTTCTATCACTTTTTGTCGCATACGCGTTTCAACGAAAAGGCTGAGAAGGCTTCAAACAGTGTGCACGCTCCTTCTCGCCGACACGCCCCTATCAAGTGCAAGGATGACGACTGTATAGTCTACTCTATACGGTCCCCCCCCCTTTTTTTGGGAGTTGGTACGACCCCCCCCAGCCCTCTGTCCTTCCTCATCGAATCGAGCCGTCGAGCGGGGGGGGGGCATATAGTACCAAAAATTTTGTTGCTGTCGAGCGGGAGGGGGCATATAGTACGTGAAACAGGAAAATCACCAAAAGTCAACCGCCACTCCCACAACGCCAAAACGTAAATACGACCCCCCCCTCCCAAAAATGATCAAATACGACCCCCCTCCCTTTACAACGTCCATGAAGCGAGAAAAATCAACTATCAAAATAAATTTTTCTCAGCCCAAATACGACCCCCCCCCTGGCGACCAAATACGACCCCCTATTGGAGATGGAGATGCCTCAACAACGATGTGCCCCGCTCCCGGATGCTGGTAGATGCTGGTGGACGCTGGCACACGCTGGCGCAGTGGCTGTGAGAAGCCAGATCGATATCTATAGTTTCCTGGTCGCTGAAGCTACCTGACGCTGGTGGACGCTATATCTCTGGTGGACGCTGCGGCTAATATGAACAGCCTATCAGAAGTACAATAGCTCAAATTTTCATCCTCAGTTTTTCTAACATACGGCACCTCTCTCATATATCTGGTTAAACAGTCGGAATCATGAAATTGCATTCATTAGATATCCCAGAAAAGATAGTCGCATAATATTACTCCACACTCGCAACTACCCTAAAGTCCCGCCGATGAGTGCGTCATAGGTCCGTCGCGCGGCGTAGCGATTGCCGCGCGAGCAAATTTCGTAGGGGGAGTATCGTCTTGATCTTAGCAGCTAGGATCACGGAAACAAGCTGTGAAGCTGCGTTCATACTTTACGGCACCGTTCAGGAGTGTTTCGAGCGTCTGGCAGCGTCGACTTTGAAAGCGTAGACATCAATCTAACGTCTGCCAGCGTCTACCAGCGGGGAGACGGACAAGCGAATCGTAAGTTGCCGCTTCGCCGCTCGCGGCGGTGGGCGTAGCGTCTTCTTTAGTCGTGTTAGCTTGTAGATTAGAGCACCGGATTCCACCGGGCTACGAGAATACACACATTTATGACTATTTTCGGTTCTACATTGCCTGTCGTCGCCATCTTCGACCTGGAACCATCGTCATTTACGATCGCGACGTCGCACGCGAAGCCCATCAGCGCCGAATTACGATCCTCTTGTAACATACCCTACAAGTATCCACCAGCGTCTCAAGGGGCTTGGAAGTATAGATATCAATGTAGCGTCTACTAACGTGTGCCACCGTGCACCAGCGTGCAGGAGAGGAGACTGTAGCACTGAGGGAGCATACGAGGGAGCAAACAGCTGGTAGAGTATGGGGGAGATGGGAGTGTGAGAGGATGGCGCGATAGGAAGGTACTCCTCTCCTATCGCACCATACTCTCCTCTCCCGGACGTAGGTAGAAGCTGGTGCACGTTGGCAGACACTGGCAGACGCTAGCAAGCCCTCGAGAGGCTGATGGACACCGGTAGACGCTGCCAAACGCTTGGAGACGCTGGTAGACGCTGCCGAACGATTTGAGACGCTGGTAGACGCTGCCGAACACTGCTGGTCGTTGGTAGACGCTGGCAGACGCTAGATCGATATCTATACTTCACCAGTTGGTGAAGCTGCTGGACGCTCGAAACGATAGTGGACGCTGCCGCAAAGTATGAAAGCAGATATTGATTGGAACTGATTCCAAAACAGAACTGTTCTCGGTAAGCGAAAAAGAGGAAAAAAGAGTCAAACGAAAATTGAATCTGCCGTTGCGCCACATTCATTTGGAACCCTGGAGAACAGGAGAATCGGAAGAAAGTAGTGTAAAATTCCTCAGACTTCGGAATGCCATTGAGCTTCAGTACCAGCTTATTTTAAATATCCTTCTTTGAGTATCCTGTATGGTCCCTCCTCTCTTAACTTTCCTTTGGATAGTCATCTCGTCTTGTTGATTGGCTCAGGCTTCTGTTATTCAGCGTCGTCGCTTTTTGGAATGTCCAATCTTTTCTGTTTATTTATGCGATCCCGCCTTCCAGGAATGTACTTTCAGAATTAACTTTTTTTTGGAAACAACAACTGGTTTCAAATTGAAGCGTCCCGTATGGTGCAGGGCACATCATCACTTGGGGGGTTTCGGTCGAGTCCTACGACCCCTCCCCCCTAAAAGGTGGCTTAATACGACCCGCCTAGTTACCTCTCATCGATCTGTCCAGCCGGGGTAGTAGTATACGGCACATGTGAAATGGAAAAAACCGCGAGGAAAAACGACCCCCTCTCCTCCCATCCTACCTACCACTTTCTCAGATTTTTCCAACGCCGTACCAGTTTTTTCGGAATTTCCCGAAAATTCTCCTGTCGGGGAGGGGGGAGGAGAAACACACCACATATGAAACAGGAAAAAACACGAAAATTCAACAATCTCTTTCAGAAGGTAGAAAGCCAGAAGGCAGTTACCCCTCCCCTCTTTATAGCGTCCCTGAAACAAGAAAAATCAACATCGAAAAAATTTCCCAGACCAAATACGCCCCTCCCCTGTTGGCATATTGGGGGTGTGCCCAGGTACAGTGTTCGTGCACACAATCGCGACGTCGCGCGAACTTATCCAATGGTTGAATTGTGCACGAGACTTCAGGGAAAATTTCCGAAAGTAAAGGTAGTTAGGTGGAGCAGGGTTAACGGCTGCGCCATTACAAGTACAGTCATGAACCTTTAATGCGTGCGACGCAGTGCGGACTGGGGCGCAATCAGGGTAGCCTTCTTCCACATCATCCTGAGCTCGCTGCCTGTGTTGGGAAATCTGCAGCGGCTGAGGCGCGTTTGCGCTCCAAGCCACGCCCCTTGCACGCCCTATCACTTACAGGGAACACGGCTGTAGGTCATGTCTTGTCATGCATCCACGAAGCCTCTGAATTAGTGTCTACTAGGTTGGGCGAAAATCATTAGGGAAGATCGCACTTTGTTTCGAAAGCTCTTATCCAATTTTCTGCTTCACCTCCTATTTGGCGGTGTGGCAACACCATTATTGCTCGTGGTTGCACGGAGGTGCCTACCCTGCCCCCTGTCGGCTGAATTTTGGGAAAATTCGATAGTAGCGCTGGCAGGCGCTGTAAGAGGGAAGTCGTAGCGGAGGACGAAATTTGGAGGGACGTTGTGCTGATATCGCCATTTCACAGGTGCCGACGCTGCACCCCTGAAAGGACACCCTTCGCCTACTAGCAATCGATTTAGCGCACGAAATATATCGGTAACCGCTTCGAAACAATTTTGAACACCATCATGGATGGAGGATAGAGACAGGCAGATCTATTTCATGAGGGCTGTCCTCTCTTGAGTCTTCTTTTGATCTTTTTAACACCTGCCGCGTTTTCAAAATAAACGGGCTTCCCAATTAGTCGGACCAAGGCAAAGCCCACGTGGACCGTATTCGGCCTAACTGCAGCGATAAGACGTAAGTGATTTTCGAAATTTTAGCCGAGTGATGGCATCGAAATTTCATGCAAATTTTTTTCAACAACGTCTATGTACAGCTTTTTTCGCTGCGGATGCTGTGGCATGGGAGAGGAAAGGTGCGGGGAGGAGGAGCAGGTTTCTCACTCTAGCTCTTTCTTCAACAACTGATTTGGAATGGGTAGGCCAAACCCAGTTTCCTGACACTCCCCAGGATGAGCAGCGAACAAGACTGTGGCTCTTTTTTTCCTGTTTTTTCTTCTGATACTCTGGACGGGGACACAATACTTGGAGTGGAATGTTAACCAGGGCACAGCATTCGATGGGGATTTTGGTCGAGCTTTTACGACCCCCCCCTTTTTTTCAGGGGCTGGTACGACCCCCCCCCATGCTCGTACGATGGCTGACATGGCTGACTGTGGTTGTGGTTTATACTCGGCGAAAAAGTTGTCGAGCGGGGGGGGGGGGGGAATGTAGTATGCATGCGACGTGTACATCGTACTGGACGGCGCGTACATAGTACCTAATATAGACAACAGATAAATATCCATAAAAACATCATGAATGCACTGATAACTCACTATGGCCGCGAAACATACACCCCCCCCCAACAACAAGACTAATACGACCACCCCCACCATCAGGAACCATCGGAACCGCTGTGCCTGATGTTAACGTACTGACGTATCCGTGTTCCCTTTGATACTGGAAGACGCCTTCTGCGATTCATCCGAAATTGAGCGAAATTCGCAAAGATTGATGACTCTTTTTACAGCACAGGGTTCTTCACGAGCTGATTTACAGTGCTGAGATTATCGAGTCGTTAGGACAATTTTGACAGATGTAAAAGCGAAGCGACGCTCAACCATTGATTACGGACAAAAAAAAACAGGGCCGTTGTGTAGTTCCAAGAAACTGAAGCTACGAGGGCCGGTCAAAGTATTCTCAGTATGGAGGTACTTTTGCAGTGAGGAAGCAATTTGAATTATTCCAATAGACAACGACACTCCCGGTATAAATACAAAATTTCATTTAGTTATCATCAATGCTATTCTAATTATCCTTGGTGAAAGAAGACCAGACGCGAGAACGTTGAGAAAATGATTACTGATTAAAAAATTGAAAAAATGAAAAGAAAATTGAGAAAACGATTAGTGATTACTTCTTGTTCCCCAACATAAAAAAGATCTTCCTCGATGAAGAGCTGAAGGCTGCATTTAACGTATACTTTGAGGACAAGAAGGAAAAACATTTTTTAAACGGTATTGAAAAGTTGTTCCCGAGCAAAAAAGTGTATTGAGTTTATGGGGCACTACATAGGAAAAATAACTTTTATTCAGAATTTTCTGCTTTCACACCTATACCGGGAGTACTTTGGTCACCGCCCTATCTACAATACATACCAATCATAACCACGGTGTACAGTGCTGCTTGTTCGGCATTCCATTTCAAAGATGGTTTCGAAATAGCAGTCAGTGGATCGATCTCTTCCACCAAATGAGACCTAAATTATTCATCTATTTCTCGCGTAAGAATTTCTCATTATATCTGGAAATGACCTCATCAATTTAGCGCTCAGGGTCATTTTTCTAGAAATCCCTTTTACCCTTCAACTTCGATCAGAATGAGGAGCCTCAGGCGTTGCCTTGCAATACAAAAAATGCCGTAACGCTGGAACAGACTTCCTCGCACTTTTCTTTTTGGAAATGATTAGTGCTTCTATTCGAAATTTATATACTATTAGGTTGTTCGGAAAGGAATGCGCGTTGACTTTGTCTATTTATTTCTCTTCTACTATAGGAGAGATTTTTCAAAACAGTTTTGTCCATTAGAGAGAGGTTTTTATTGCGCATCTTTTGATATATTTTTACCTATGTCCTACCCTGCTGTCTGTTTCAGAGAAAAAAAGTTTAGAAACATGCCTCGATCCAAAAAATTGTCGAATGCGCAGCTTGTAATGTGCGGTCAAGGACTCCAAGAAGTCCCTAACGACGCACCTTGCGGTGGACCTAATACCCACTCGGCTCAAGTGGGCAGCGGGCGGACCCCTACGCACTCGGGAGAAACTGGCAATAAAGAGGCTCTTGATGATACTCTACACTTATCCTCTCCGGCGACCTAACCCACCACACCCTGAGGGAAAAGTAGGAAAGTAGCGCTCTTTGGCGAGTTTTGCCGTCAGTTGAGCAACACAGTTACCATTGCTTAGTAATTTAATATCTTTTAGCATTGCCCCTTGTTTCTATTTGAGTTTCTTAACATACAAATATTTTTTTACCACATCAAATCGGCATTCCTTTCCGCAACAACCAATATTTATTCATCTTTCATTTTAGCAGGACGGGTCGCGCGAAAAAAAAGACACTTTGGCCGATTCATATGCTCAGCCCAGACAGAAGTCGTGCATCGCTGAGGCCGGCACGAATACCTAACATTCCTCGATAAGCGGGCACTCTCGCCATCACCTTCATGTACACCAAACTTTGAGCCATCTGCTCGTAGCCTACTGCGGAATGGCCTATGGAATTCACGTCACCTCCAAACAGCTGCGAAACTTCTTGTATGGAATCATGGATAGCTACCTAGGACCAGTACTCCAGTACTGCCGGAGCTGCAGCTTCGACAACGTCGCTACGGTCCAGGATATCATCTTCACCGCAGTCGCCAAGGCGCGGGTTGATGGTATGGACCGGAAGTTCCTGGAATGGAAGACCGATATTTTCTTCGTGGACCCGGACTGAAGGTGAACGCTGACGGTTACATCGACCAACTCGAGGAGAATATCCTGCTTTCATGTCGTCGCCTGTACCATCTTGGAAACTTCGTACTGCTACAGGATTGGGTGTCACCACATGGAATGGAGGGGCAGAAGACGGAATATCTAGTGTGTCATCCTGACCTGAACCCCCTCGATTACCGGGTTCGGGCGGAGCTCAACAGGGTGGTCTACAGTGGCGGAGAAATCAACGACCTCGCTGAACTCAGGCACCGAATCGCGGTCGCGTGGCAGAATCTCTCGATGGCGCTCGTCCAGAAGGCTGTGGCAGGAGTATCGTGATAGTGTACAATGTGCTGTTGAATTCGGTGGTGAAAATCTCAAATCAGAATCCAATAAAGTGTAACTTATGTTTTACTCAACTTTGAAAGTCGAGGAAAAAAGCTCCCTTTTTTTTGCTTCTCCCTGTACTAATTAATTTATTTACTTCTATAGAGCCAGATACGATTTATTTCAGAACTCAAGTGCTCATCTAACTATCCCCCTTTGTCGACTGTTCTTTGTTCCCAGCGAAAGTGTCCACGTGTTTTCTGGTCCATCTAAATGCATCGCCCTTCATTAAAAGATGATTAACAGGATGTTGACTTAAACTATGCTCTCATGTATTCATCACCAC
The DNA here is from genome assembly GCA_036418165.1 of Cooperia oncophora. Classification (NCBI taxonomy): domain Eukaryota; kingdom Metazoa; phylum Nematoda; class Chromadorea; order Rhabditida; family Trichostrongylidae; genus Cooperia; species Cooperia oncophora. Next base: position 8,733 of record MU912534.1, read on the forward strand.
CCACGCACTTCTGCTAATAAATGATAGAATAATGTCTTCGCCCCTCAATCTTTTTTTGGGATGTGGTACCCTTTCTACTCCCATTCAGGCTCGTAGTGGCTCACATATTGAGCGCGATGAGGCCTACACATTGACTTGCGAGGACCAGCCCAGGCACAAGTCAGTATTCGTATCCTCGCAGACGAAGCTGGTACCAGCTTGCAGTTTTGGGAAGTAGAAGGCTTCCTTGGCGTGGGCGGTCGATATGGGGACTGACCCCGGACAGTGCGCGTGCTAACTATACTACCTCCGTCTACAATAGATGAGTTTTTAATCCAACAATGAGGAAAAATGCACGAATCCCAGAGCAAATAGAAGTGAATTCAGCAGAAGCACTTCTCATATTTTGGAGCCCAGCCAAGAGTTTTACATGAAACATTTTTCACAGGCTAAGTGGCGAACTACTCAGCAGGAATGCTCTTATTTCACAAGCCAGTTGGACACACCCACAGTGGGTTGTCCTCAAACCCGTGCCTCATTTCAGACTCTAGTGCTAGATATTCCTGTGGTGAAATCGAAATGAAGTCATGTGGTTCATGCTGAAACCATTAGGCCGCGTTCATTCGTAGCAACTACTGTTACGCGATTGCAACTGACCGCGCTAATCGTGGGACGCTACTGTCCGGGCGTACTGCAACGTTAGAAAAAGATTCATCTTGACCTTGACTGAACTGGAAGCTGCACTGTCCACTGATTAGCGATGGAGCGCGGTCTGCCACACTCGCCTCTGAAATCGTACGGTTGAATGGTGCAAGCCGCGAAATATGATCTCTATATTAGGTAAGCATCCCTCAGTCGTCTCCTCAGCCGCGGCAGCTACTGTTTAATATACAAACGCGTTGGCGAAAGGCAATATATTCATCATGCTTGCAATATGAAATTCAACTGCGTACATGCAGTTGTAATTTTTCCTGCGAAAGAAAGGGCGTGTATTTTAGGCAGCTTTCAGACTTCGCGATCGATCGCCTAAACGCGGGCCGTTTAGGCGATCGATCGCGCCGCTAGTGGTAGCGGCCGGTTGTGTAGCGCGACTGATTCGATCGCGCTCCAATGCAAAAATCGAACTGGACGGATGCTAACTTCACAGCCATTTTCGCTTACTTTTTCCTTGTAGCTTCTCGCTTGTTTTTTCACCTTCCTACCACTATTTCTTTAATCTGTTCCTAATGTTTGTCGGTTATTATGCTTGTTTACCTTTAACATATTGAAATTTTCAGATACATTGGAATTTTTCGGATGGACGGCCGTGTTGAGTGCGCGCACTTCCTCTATTTCTGTGGGTTTTCAGGTTTCCTGTAGTTTTGGTTATCTTTTTCATCCTTATTTTTTGCTGAACTGCTGAATTGCCGACCAAACTAAACACAATATGATAGTAATGAAAAAGATAACCAAAACTACAGAAAACCTGAAGAACCCACCTAAGAAATATAGAAAGTGCGCGCACTCAACACGGCCGTCCATCCGAAAAATTCCAATGTATCTGAAAATTTCAATATGTTAAAGGTAACAAGCATAATAACCGACAAACATTAGGAACAGATTAAAGAAATAGTGGTAGGAAGGTGAAAAAACAAGCGAGAAGCTAACGGGAGGAGAAAGAAGGAAAAAGTAAGCGAAAATGGCTGTGAGTTAGCATCCGTCCAGTCGATTTTTGCATTGGAGCGCGATCGAATCAGTCGCGCTACACAATCGTACGCTAGCACTAGCGCGATCGATCGCCCGAACGCGCGACCGAAGCGCCGCCGTTGCGAAGTCTGGACACTGTTAGCGCGAACGATACAACCTTCCCCACGAATTTGTGCTTATATTGTGCTTTAACAGGCAAGACCTGTAGGGAAGTGCAGAATACTCGTTGGTCTAGTGGTTTCAAATAGCATAACTACTTCAGATGTGGTAAAAAAGGCGATTTATTGGTACGGCAAGTGGTACGCTTATCACTTACGCGGTCCGGCAGTCAAATATAGGATCGGCCCCAAGAGAGACTGATTGAGCGTCCTACTTTCTGGGAGCGGATGAAATGATACGAGATTCGTCTCCAGGGATAAGAACACTGACCTGTACATAAGCTGCCCTTCTCTCTCTCAGTGCTCAAGTCATCGTAAAAGCCACATCGCATTCAATACACCATAAGGATACAATTATTAGGTTGTTCGGAAAGGAATGCGCGTTTGAGTGTAAAAAATTTTTTATTATAAAAACGAAATTAAACAAGGTCAATCTAAAAGATAATCTCCATTACTAGCAATGACTTGTTGCCAACTGTACGCAAAAACTTCGCCAAAAGAGCCTCTTTCACTACTTTTCCCCTCGAGGTGTGTCGCTAGGTCCGCCCGCTGCCCCTGTGAGCCGAGTGGGTCATTAGGTCCACCCAAGTGCGTCGTTAGGACTTGCTTGAAGTCTTACCACATACAAGCTCGCATTCGAAATTTTTGGTCGAGCATTTTCTAAACTTTTTTTCTCTAAAAAAACAAGGTAGACATAGAAAAAATATATCAAAAGGTGGGCAATAAAAACCTCTCTCTAATGGACAAAACTGTTCTGAAAAATCTCCTATAGTAGAAGAGAAATAAATAGACAAAGTCAACGCGCATTCATTT
>MU912534.1:11822-43051 GCA_036418165.1 Cooperia oncophora
TTATAAAAACGAAATTAAACAAGGTCATAAAAACGAAATTAAACAAGGTCAATCTAAAAGATAATCTCCATTACTAGAAATGACTTGTTGCCAACTGTACGCAAAATGTGTGTCGTTAGGTCCGCCGGAGAGGAAATGTAGGTCAAAAGAGCCTCTTTTTGCCAGTTTTCTCGCCGAGTGTGTCGCTAGGTCCGCCCGCTGCCCCTGTGAGCCGAGTGGGTCATTAGGTCCACCCAAGTGCGTCGTTAGGACTTGCTTGAAGTCTTACCACATACAAGCTCGCATTCGAAATTTTTGGTCGAGCATTTTCTAAACTTTTTTTCTCTAAAAAAACAAGGTAGACATAGAAAAAATATATCAAAAGATGCGCAATAAAAACCTCTCTCTAATGGACAAAACTGTTTTGAAAAATCTCCTATAGTAGAAGAGAAATAAATAGACAAAGTCAACGCGCATTCCTTTCCGAACAACCTAATAGTAGAACGCTTGCACCATTCCACGAAGGGATTGGTTAACAGCCGAGTTGTCAGTACACGTTGTATAAACGGTGGATAAAAAAGCACCTTCTCCTTGAAAAGTGTCCATGACCCCCTTTCTTACATGAAAATTTCTACATCAAGTACATCTACGCCATTTCATCAACTGCATTTATGCTTACACTTTCTTTGTTCGGTTATAATTACTATGTCTGACTTCATAACTAGTTTTTGGGAATTCTCCAAGGACTACATCCAAGTACATTTCTGAGAACTGGACTCCGGACTAAGCATGCCTGTCTCATCAAACTGGCTCCACTCTTCTAACGTCTGCCAAGGAAAGGAAGTGTGAAAGACACTAGTCCGCTTCCACACTTCAGTGCGAAGTTTCATTTGAGTCAATTCAAATGAAAGAATATCTAGCTTCACGAACTGGCAATAACTACACATTACTTTGGACGCGAGCATTGCTGAGAAGGTGGTGAGGTCATACTGTATGCAGTTATGGTAAAAGGGTCCAGTAACTTAAAGGGCTCCCCTGTGGGTAATTCTGATAAATAAAAAAACTGGGAAAAAGCCAAATATCACAGTCCTGAACAGACCATTTTGGTGAGTTTGTCAGGGATAACCAGCGCTTCGAAATTTTCTATAGATTGTCGATGGAGTTAAGGCTCACACTTGGCCGCTGGCACCTCTTTACTGGAGTTGAACTTCGGGTTCATTTCTTAAGGTATACTCGAAATCCCTGAGATCGGGTAGGCGTGGCCGCATGTTTCAACTTAACCTGAAGGTGTCTATGCTTCTGGTGAGATATTTTCATCTTGACACAATTGTTGTCGTGTCTCTGTCCAACACAGAACAAGATGACAGTTGTCCCAGACTGGAATATTCCACGAGTAACCAGTTCCGTGCCATGTTCAAATGCCACGCCTACTCTGGCTCAGGGATAAGGAGTGTACTCATGTGTGTCCAGACTTGTGTTCTTTCTCACTGGAAATAGAGGAAAGTTTGAAAAGTTAGTTCTTTACAGCAAATTTTTTCCTCAAGGACGGACTTTCATTATTAAATCAACGAAAACGAATAGTGGCTCGATTAAAAAAACGGGATTTTCAGTTATGAAGTTGGTGGAGACTGTGTGTTATGGCAAGGCACACTGTAGCACATAGCACGCACACAGTACGGGAATCAAACATTGGATCGACTCCCAGTTTGGCCAACCGAGCCTTCAACCCCCCCGTAGATGGTAATTTGGTACCATATCCGTCTGGGGAGTCAGGAACTTTGAGAGTTGTTGATTTTTATCACTGGCATTATAGTAGCAGGCGACACGAGCTTTCTGGGGGTCAACCCTTTCATCGAGTCCTTTCCCGGGGCAACTGGGGAGTTGCGATAGAACATGAAAAAATAATTCGATACAATCTTTGGAACACGTCATTTTTATCCTTTCCTTCTTCCAGTTAGACTCGCTGGTCGGTTGCCTGGACGTATAAAACCCTGACATCTACATAAACTGGCCCATCTGTCAGCCATATCGAACTGAAAACGTCGAATGATTCTGAATAAAAATAGGGCTCATCCTAAATGCTGAGGTCAACTGCTACGCCACTCATCTTTTTATTTATTTCAATTGTTGCTTAGTCAATGTTATCAGCAATTGCTTTATTTTCACTGTTATTTTACCTTTTTTTGGTACTTTGTTTACTGGAAATGGGGATGTGGGACAAGGTCAGTAAAAATTTTTGGAATTTGAGGGCCGCCAATGACTTTGGACTTGGTAAGAGGCTTATGGCTGACCTTATGAGAACCGCCATATACCACTTGCAGTTCTGGAAACCCTGGTCGAATGAGCTGATCGACTTTACAGAGAATCCTGAAAATTAGCAAGTACACATGGCCCTGTTCGGCTTGGTGGGGAGCTGCTGCTGGCTGCTACTCAGCTAAGCCTTTGCAAGCCATCTTGTGGAAAGCTGCGAATTCTTGACTTAAAGTGGTCACCTCCTATCATTAGCAAGAATGTACAAGTTCTTCCCAAAATGAGAGCGCTCATTTAACATGAATTGATAAAAAAAACTAGCGAAGTTCAAAATGTTCCCTCCAAGCCAAACAGCGCCGTGTGCATAAGATACGTGTGACAGGTGAGGCCTTATAATTTTCAGTTACGATGGAAACAAAAATGCAGACAAAAAAACAAAAAAAACTCTGAAGAAAACAGCAACTTTTCGCTAACACACGCAAAAACTGGAATCGGTTGTTTTGGCTGTCAGAATCACATGCTCTAAATCACAGCAACATGCCTTAGCTCTTATAAAAGAAACCTGAAAATTCAAACCTCTGGTACAGAAGTATCACTGATAATGTAAGAAGCCAGTATTTCATGTCGAACCTTAAGAACTAGGAAACTGTTTTTTTTCCAAATTAGATTGGAAAGAATTATGCAAAAGGATGCGGTTGAAAACTAGTTAAGCGATCGATAAATATGAGAAATAAACTTCTCTCACTCTTCCTTAGCTGAGTGAGGCAGTCACAGTTTAACAGTGCTGCAAACCTGTTTGTAAAAGACAGAAAAACTTGTTTTTACTGAAACTGTGCAATCGCGAACAGCTAACTGAATCACGAATTCTAGCTCATCATTCCAGTACATTTTTAGAATTGGTTATTGAAAGAATGGTTCAGTGCATACCTCGATGCTACAGCAGGACTCAAACCGTTTTCGGAACCGTAGCCAATGGTTACTTGAGCAGTTGCACCGTTGAAATGATTGTCAAAAATGTTGCGCATAAAAGTAAAAATAATACTCGGTCATTTTGCGTGATCGTTTACAAAGGCTTCTTTAGAGGCTTTTTCACTACTTGGCATCACGTATCTCAGACGACGTTTTTTACTTTTGCGACGATGATGTTTCCCGGGAATATTATGTTTACCGAAATTGAACTGAAAATTCCCGAAAGTTACAAGTTGCACTCAAAAGGTACTCTTTCATGCTGCCTTCTCACATGCGGCACCGATATCGGCTAAGAAAATGCTACTCCGTCTTGCTCCTAACGCAGAGACCTGTGCCTGATCGCTAACCTGATGAATTTCCGTGGTATATTCCTTGTAATTGCTGAGTTTTCAGAATCTAACGAATTGAGCACATGCAAATTCCATAAACTACAAATTCTTTTGCGAATTTCCTGTGATTGGAAATCTCTGTGGTTCGGAAATCTCCTGTTTGGAATTCCCTGTGCGGTCGTTCTTTCAGAGGGGAAAAAAGGTCGTATCCTACATCATGGGAACTTTTTTGATAAAGGGTTTTCCCTCTTCGGGTGCACTCTGGCCCACGGGTACGGCATCGCAATTTGTGGAATATTGGTGTTAGTACGACATCCCCCTCCCCCAAAACGATGTCCCAGTACAACCCAACCCACCCCTCTACCCTAACTGTTGGATCTAACCAGAAGGATAGATACGTATCGATATGCCTGCTTGTGGGCCGAGGGGGGCTTCTGACACCAGTCGCCTCCCGTCGACCGAGGCCTTCGCTTAGCAGATAAACTGGAAACTTCTGCAGTTTTTTCTTCTGAACTTGCGCAACAGCATTGCTGTAGCTCGATTATAGCAAAATTCGCCCGTCGCGGCTTTCCATTTCAAAGTCTTTTTCAGCTGTTGCATGAGGATCTCCCCCTGCAAGGCCACATTTCCATGTAGAAAGCTCGATAGGCTTCCCGTACAGCACCTCCTCCATATTTCAAAACGGAACTGATACATAGGGGCGATGGTCAACTTCTCCATGGAGTGCGCCTTGTACTCGACTTCTGAAGGAAGCCGAATACCTCTCGTCGCGGATTCTGCGACGTATCCTTGACTCTGATGTAGTGGCACGTGGCACGCTCAACACATAAAAGGCCTGGAGGGCTCCCGCCCAGACCACCATTCCGGGAAGAGTAAGTAGAGGAGGATGAGAGCATCGACTCGTTCATTGCCTGGCCCCCGTAGTTGGTTGCATGGGCCATATCGCATTCAGTAAGCCACTACGGTTCTGAATGAAAGCGAAGTGCATGCCGCATCTCAAAAAGAGACTGATGATTGGGTAGACTTCATCCTTCTCATCCAGAAGGACCCAAGGCTTCTCCAGATGTGATTCTGGTCTCAGTCGCCGATATAATGGATTTCGAAGCGAAGTTACCCCCACTGTGCTTCCACTGTGCTTTTCAATCCAATGCTTTCTATGTACCGAAAGAGCTGCACGTATTAGTGTGTCCTACTGGGAAAGGGCATGGTACTATGACTCCAAGCATGCGTCGCGATCGCATGTGACAAGGAGCGATCATCGCGCCGCCCTCCTCCGTGCTGGGCAGACCCTCTGGCTTGTCGTAACATTGACATCGTTTATGATCAGATGTCTCCGAAGGTCGCTATGCACTGGACAACCAAGGCTCAACAAAGATAACAGTGGAGAAGAAGTTGGGGCCCGCACACGAAGTCAATAGCCGTGCCGAGGAACAGGTCATACAGGAGGGGGGGGGGGCAAAAAAAGACTTTTCCTTCCTTGACTTTCGAGGCGCTATAAGTTACACTTTATTGAACTTATCGGACATTTCTACCACCATATTAAAGAGCATATTAAATACTATCATGACACTCCGCCACAGCCTTCTGGAGGAGCGCCATCGAGAGATTCTGCCACGCGACCGTGAGTGGGTGCCTGAGTTCAGCGAGATCGTTGATTTCTCCGCCACTGTAGACCACCCTATTGAACTCCGCCCGAACCAGGTAATTGAGGGGGTTTAGGTCAGGTGACCTGCTTAGATATTCCACCTTCAGGTACTCAACGCCCTTCCATTCCAAGTAGGCAAGAGTTTTCCCAACGCCCTTTGATTCCATGTGGTGTCACCCAATCCTGTAGCAGTACAAAGTTTCCAAGAAGGTACGGGCGACGACATGTGGAGAGGATATTCTTCTCGAGTTGCTCGATGTAACCGCCAGCGCACCTTTAGTCCGGGGCCCACGAAGAAAATATCGGTCTCTCCATTCCAGGTACCACCATCAACTGGCGCCTTGGCGACTGAGGTGAAGATGATGTCCTAGACCGTAGCGACGTTGACGGAGCTGCTCGATGATTCCAGATCGAGAGTACTGGTCTCCAGGTAGCTATCCATGGGTGACTCCATACTAGAAGTTTCGCAGCTGTTTGGAGGTGACATGAATTCCAAAGGTCTTCTCCAGTCAGGCTGCGACTGGAGATGACTTCATATTTTGGTGTACATGAAGGTGATGGGTGAGAGCCAGCTCCTGCTTATCGAGGAACATCTTGGGTATCTTCCGCCCTGGTACTCGTATCCACGTCCTCTGTCTGGGCTGCGAAAACTTTGCTGATATGTGACTCGGTCGAAATGTCTTTTTGGCCCCTCCCCCTGTAGAGATAATTAAGTAAGTAGCTAACTTAGCTCCTCCACTTGGCCTTGAGCTGTTCATCGAACATGGCGATCGGATACTGTGCTGTTCAAGGACGAGAGCTCCCATACTTCGAAAGAGCTTCTCCGTAAACTGGGCAACTGAACGCAGGGGTCCATATTGGAGCGAAAATAGTTTAGTGGCAGGTGGTACGCTTATCACAAGGAGTCGAATCACGGCTCTGGTCCCGTACGAACAAACTAAGCGCGTTCTACCTGCAGGAACGATATACGGGTACCACATGTGTCTGGGAGGATAATGATTGGCACTGAGTTCTACTTCTAGTGGCTGGCCCCCATCGTCATTGCAAATGTTGTAACGTATTCAATAAGCACCACGTTTCTGAAAGAAGGTAGATCACGTGGCGCACTCCAAGAGGGATTAGTCAGCGGCTTTGTTAACTTTATCCTTGTTAGGGTGAGATTTTACATAGTCTCCTCCAGCTCCCCAAATTTTCAGGAGCACGTTTTCTGCCTAGATAGGTTCGATGCAATTGTTGTGTCATAACATCTTATCCCCAAGGGTATGAGAGGGAAATTTTTGTTTAATGGCGTTGTTAATCAGCTCCCATTGGAGGTTTTTGGAACAATTTTATTACGAAAACAATGGAGATCATCAATGACAATTGTTGACGGCATAGGCGTCAGTTTCGAATGGGAATGGAGGAGATTTCATCAACATCATCATCATCGTTGCTCGTCTTTTACGATGTAAAACTATGATTATAAATGAAAGATTAAAGCGTACAACGAATTGCACTCTTTATGCATGAAATAAATTTTCCACGAACAAATGAGTGTCGATTCAGCAACCAGAAAGTAGTAGTGATTTGATCGTGAACTTTAGATGATGTGATGATCTGAAAAACATTCATTTATTAAGGATGTCAGGAAGTTCGTTCCTTTCACAGCCCCCCCCCCCCACCCACCTACCATACAAATTCAAAGAGAATGAATCCATAGTCGGACCTCATTCCCATTGTAGTAGGCATAGTAGGCACTAGGTCCGACTATGGATTTAAGGATGACGAACATGCCTCCTCAGTTGGCTGATTAGCGAACAAAAAAGTAGATAGCACCATCAGAAAAGCTATTAAAGAGGCCTTGTCTATCACATTTAATTTGATTACTGGACCAGAGGCGAGAGCTGAAGAGGTACTGTGCGTGCGTGCTAGGGATCAGAGAAAAAGGATGAGAGAGTGGGCAATGACTGGGAAGGCAGGCATGGTTGCCCATAGATATGAGCACAAGGCCATACATCTCCTGGTGAAGTTAATAGCTAATGGGTGGGATTACTGTTGCGAATGATACTGACCTTCCTTAAAGCTCTTGTCACTTATTTTCAAACTAAGAAAGAGGTTCAACATTGCGGACCAGACTACCTTCGGCAAAGGAATAATTGCACCCGTCGGATGATAGCATAGGCATTGGGTCCAACTACGGATTTACAGATGAAAAGCATACAGCACCACCAAAAAGCCCTACATCAGGGCCTCTCGATTTCAGTTCATTCAACTATTGGAGGAGAAGAAAGAAGTGAAGAGATACTGGTCGCTCCGAGGGACCAGAGATATGGACAGATAATTGAGAAAGCAGGCTTGATGGAACATAAATATGAGCACCATGCCATTCGTTTCCAGATGGGGTCGCCCACTGCTGGATTGGGTTAAGAATGATGGTCTCTACGCTCTTGTCCCTTCGGCAAAGAAAATAACTGTAGCTATCAGGTAATCGCGGAACGTTCCTTCAAGTAATTAGCAGATTAGGGACTGACAAAATGAGTAGGTACAGCCCGCCTTTGTGCGACTAAGAGAGAAGACCTTAACTTCAACTTAAAGGCACAGTTCGCGACCGCAAATTGCGGGAAACGGAACTAGGCACAAAAAAGTGCTAAGTATCTGATTAGCGGAGAAAAGCAGCAGAAAAAGCAGTCCGAAATGTTATAGAGAAAGATAACATAGTGGCTACTAGCTAGTAGCTAGCAGCCGGTGAGGGTCGGCATGGGCCTAAGGGGTGTCCATGGGCCTAATTAGTCAGCTTCTAGCGGAGTTCTTGCCGTTTTTCACATTTTGAAAGTAGCGCAGCCTCAAAAATCGCCTTCCGGATCGTCCGACACATTTGAGAGGTCATAGCCTTATTTTATCGCGGAATGTGCCTTTAAGTTTCAGGGACTTTGAAAAAGGGATAATGATTAGCTCTGTACCCCAGAAAGTATGTTATTTCGAGAAAATTCGGTAAGTTCTCCTGCAAACGAGAAACAGGTAACGACTGGTTCATAAACTATGGCAGAACGGAGTCTATCCAGAACCACGTAGCCGAAGAGTTTATTGGTCAAGGCTTCTATCGTAGGAGAAGGAGAGTGCCAATGACTAATATTCTCCTGAGGCGGAGGAGTTTGATTAACAAAAGAAGGTCAATATGTACATCGGAAAGCGCGCAGCGAGCATGGTCTCAGGGAAAACCAAACAGTTGTCCCGTGCCGTCAACAGCTTCCTTAGGCCGTACTCGTCATTGTATTTATTCTGCGCTCTTTCACATGTGCTCTCACTTACCGAGATGACGAGTGTATAGGAGAGGATAGTCGTTACGAAGGGCTACGCGACAACAAAATTTTCGGGGGGTCTCGGCACGAAAGGCCAGAGTGCAGAGAAACAGAGTTCCGCTGCTGCAATAGCTTCGGATGGTGCGAAACGCATGTTGCGAGCCAGCGGATGAGCTTTCCACAGGCCAGTGGGGTCCAAGTGATGAACTCATCATACGTGAAAGGTTGAACGCGTAAGGTCAGTAGTCATAAAGTGTTAGGCAGATACAGTGTGAGGCAGACAGGAGAGCGCAGAGGGAAACAGAGAATCAACTCGATTATAGGAATTGTTTGCAAGTAACCCATAACTAGAAGCAGCAGTTATGAGGTGACGCAGTTGTGTAGTTTGTAGTGCAGGTCTAGCTTAAGCCATGTGCAGCAGGTCAAATTCTGGATCAAGATAAAGTGAAGATTTCAAATGAAAGCGACCATTAAAATGTTGCGACAAGAAAGGAGTGAGAAGTCATTACGATTTCCCAGTGCTTTGGCGATTAAATACTACAGTACTCGTAAGCGTTCAAAAAATTACGAACGCCAATCCGCGTTTTTTTTGTTTTTTTCTTCGCAGAACTGTTCCTGTTGACTTTTTGTATGGATACCCATATATGGTTAGAATCAGCTCGCCGAGCTGTATCCGAGGGTATGCTCATATTCTACGACATTGGGTTTTGGCCGGCGCCATTTGGCGCCACTTGGCGACACCTCAGCGCCACAACTTTTCTCAACAACATCTGTATAAACTTGCTTACTGGGGCTATTCAGTGCCCTGTTCACGAAAGTGACATTCATTTCTAGCCGTGGCGCCATTTGGCGCCATTAGGTGCCAATTTGGCGCCACTGAGCGCCAGTTCGGCGACACGACCTTTCCCAAAAAATCTGTATAAACTTGCATAATGGGGTTTCTCGGTGCCCTGATCACGAAAATAACATTCATTTCCAGCCATGGCGCCAACCACAGTTTTCGGAAAAATCGATGAAAACCTGCATGGGTGGTGTGGTTCGATGCTTAATCACGAATCGCCAGCCTTAGCAGAGTGATCGTAGAGTCCATTAGCGCCGGCGCAGAAAAAAATGGACGTCATTTCCGTAATTAGGATGTCAAGCGACCCGGTATACAAGTGCTCAACAATTTTGGTGATCGAGGGTTTGGCGCCAGCGCCCATGGCACGGGCGCCAAACAGTTAGGACCAAGCAGTTCAGCAGCAGACCACTAAAATTCAGGAAATTAGCCGGCGCTTGAGGCACAAGCGCCGAGGGATGTAAAATTTGTGTCTATGGATCACGCTATCACGGGACAAGTTTGCGCCCAGTCTGCTGTTGCGAACTACTTTGGCGCCGGCGGTAGACAGGTGCCAAGCGCACAAGATATTCGTATACACGGAATGAGACCACCCTAGTTGATTTGGCGATCTGAGGTATCTTTTGGCCGACTCTTGACCCCTGATTTCCTTGAAGTTCCCTCCATCAATTACACCGATGCAGAGTCCGATCGATATGCCTTGGTCGGCTCAGACTGTATGTGTTATAATGATCACGTGAAGTGAACTATAAAGACAGGCAGTAATCACGTGAACAAGCGTTATCCGACAACGAACGTTCGATGCTCTGAGGATGCTGTTCGGAACCGAAAAGAATTTTCTTTTGCCGTGAAGCCAATTTCGAGAAAGTCATGCAAGAAGCTCTGGAATGTCTGGCTCGTATCTTCGCATTCCAAGATCCGGAGCTGACTGATTACCTCACATCGTGCGCTGTTGGATAAGGATGAGAAGACAACAATCGACGATTTGACAAAGGAGTACCACGCTTGGAGATCATTCAAGGATGACTCCAGCATTGCCGAAGCCGCAAATCCACACGAAGTGATGCCGTCCAAAATTAAAAAGGACCATCTGCTCCGTCCAACCGAGCCTTTGCCGCCGGCAATCTGCCGGCAACACTGAAAGAGGGACTGTCCAGAAAAGCATCAAGCTTACCGCTTAGGTAAAGAATGTGCCATGATGTAGCTCTCAGTCATCACCGCGCACCTGATACCCGCGTCGCCGGTTGTCCAGATGAAGTCCGAAAGTACCTGGAAGTTCACATCAACGGACATCCCACCCGCTCCCAGTTTGACTTTTCGAAAGGACCAACAGATCGTCTCTAAATTCACGGAGATTCCGTGGCCGCTTCCGTGGTCGTGGACACTTGAGGAAAGGCTCGCCACGGATATGGAGCTGTTCCTTATCCGACAACAACGACTTACTCGTTATCACATGGATTGAACAGATTTCAGAGTTCAATCACGGTCTGAAGAGAGTCAACGTGCAGAAGGTCTAAATAACGAACCCCCCCCCCCCGCCAGACGATCGCCGCCCGATGCTCGCCCAGCGTTCATCAAGAAGAGACTGGTATCCTTTGCATCCGTACCGCTTGTCGCCGAGATCAGCGTCTGATGGCGAGACTCTCATCTCTACCGTCGGTCACTCAAGACGGGCTGCTCCAATCGTCGTTGCGAGAAAGACTAATGGATTCACTCTGGACTTCACTGGACTTTGCGCCAGTTTCACTACTGAGTCAACAGTTTGCTAGTAAACAGTTACACACTGCTCGTCACGAAGCACGTTTTCACAAAGCTCAGTGGTAGAACCTTCTCCTCACAAATCAACTTCGCTAACGCTTACTTATAGGTAGAAGTAGGAGAAGATTCCAGTGAGCTCCTTGAGATCAAAACGCACACAGGACTCAAAACAGTCGTCCACCGTTCGGAGTCAAGTCCTATCCCGACATCTTCCAGCAGATCATCGACTCCATGATCGCCGAACCCTACGGCTGCACCCACTTCCGTCACCGGCCGCACTCTCTCCGAGCCCAACGCCTACCTAGAAATCCTATTCTTTTAGACGCCCGACTACAGCTTACGCTCCCCATCGACAGTGCCATTTCGTGCATACACAGCTCTTCCACCTTGGGAGCATCTTCACTGCTGACAGACGCCGATCTGGTCCAAAGAAGATCGACGCTATCTCCATGATGTCCGCATCGAAGGATACCTCCAGTTCCAGTCATTTTCCGGAATCATCCATCATTGCGGAGCATTCGTTTCGGAAATGCGCCAGCTCGGGCAAGAAAAGAAAAGTCAGAACCTATTGTGGACAGAAAATGAAAACGCAGTTCAACCGCAAACGTGGAGCCAAACCTAGGACGTTCGAATCTGAAGATATGCTCTACTGGCGACTACCGATCGGATAACTCCACATGAAATTAAAGACAGCCCCCGCTCGAGTAATCCGTGGCCGTCCTTCCTTGTGCATGTAGTGCAGACCCCAGCTAAGAGACTTTCCCGCCTTCACGACACAACAGAGCAAAGTGGGCGCTACGCCGTCGAAAGTTCTAGTTTGAACATCTGCTTAGTTGGACCACCCGGTTGCTAGATGTCCTCTTCACGTCTGATACAGGGTCGCTCAGTTGTTCTTTGTTATGGAGGCAGGCATGAAGTGGAGCTGAAGGCCCATTTTCGGTGGCCGCGCTCACTCACATGGGTGATTTTGCTCTCTTTCCTTACATTTTATTCATTGGGAGCACATACACTCAGGTGAACCCATCTCGCAATGTAAAACGCGTTAAATTCACAACTGGTGCAATATTTGGTGCAAAAGCTCGACTACCAAACCACGCGCGCTACCGTAATCCTAAATTCGTGCGCAGGATTCCTGAAAGTTGCTTTTTGTTCCAAGTTTCTCCGGTGTTTTTGTTGTTTTGCGTAATTCTTTCTTTGCACTAGGATGATATTCACTACTGGGAGATGCGAAAAAGCGATTTGTGAGCCAGGGTTGCACAGAGACCGCAGGGTGGTGTGACTGTCAGGGAGCAAATTTGTTTATGGCGTTCTTGCAAAAGTTCCTGCTTATTTTTCTCTTTTTGGGTAATCACTTATCAGCTACCGGTTCACGATTGAGCAGCAACTATCCATGGCACTTAATCCTGGGAACTGTCTCCAAGGACGGATTCCATGCCGATGTGGACGCACTTCTACGATACGACGGAAGCTGCATAAGAGCTGATAAGCCTTCAATTCCCACCCATAGCCACATTCTCTTCATTATCGATGACGACTTCTACAACACATTGGTCTTCTGTGGTTGCAGCTGCTCTAACAACAGCAATACTTGTGAGAAAAACGGTGGCGAATTCAAAAAGATTGTCAAAGACTCCATCCTTCCTTTCTACTTTGAATATTTTGACAGTATCTTGATATCTTGGTATCACTACATACGTGTAACTCGTTACTGTTGTTTCGGTTACCCTTGTACCTGCCCGTTCACCCGTTTGTTTGCTTTTGCAGTATTTCAGCTGGGAACTGGCAAAAGGATTACTCAACGGCCTTGTAACTTCTCTATACATCTGGGATGAAACTAAGTCCTTCCGCAGAAAATCATAATACTTTGACGTATTTCGGCACTTACATGCTTCAAAACACTCGTATTGCTTCCTTTGCACTTCCACCCTTGTTTGCCGTTGTAGGAATAGAGATAGAGAAAAGGTTCAGTCTTCTAAGGGTTCCATCTGACATTATATTATAAAACTGTGATAAACTTGTATAACATCTATATATAGTGTAAAATGTGTCTAACATACATGTAGAATGTGTCGCGACAAAAAGGGGCGGAGTTATCTGGGGCGGAGCGTGTAATGGAGATGTAATGTAGTATAGTGTGTGTAGAAAATGTCTATGAAGGGCTCTTCGTGCAAAAGTTGCAAAAAGAGCCACTTCGAACAAAGATTTCAACCAAATGCTCAGATAGATACTTAGAAACCGGTTCCGTGTACAAACTCACCCGTGCGCGTATGCGGCGCGGTTTCTTCACGGCGACGGGCGGGCGAAGGGTGATCGCTTGCGCCTCCGCCACTGTGCTTCAATCAGAAGCCCCTTTTATGCCCCATTATGTGGAAGGAGGAGGAGAAGGGGGAAAGAAGTAGTGAACGGTCATAGGGGAGTTAGTGGTAATGGTGAGCAGAGAATACAGAAAAGTCGAGAATAGAGCGTATTATTCAGTCAACAGCGGAACTGGCAGAATGATTCCCTTCGAATGGGACGTGACGTTATAGCGTTATAAGGTCACAACCGACTGTTGGCAATTTGCCAAACCTCAGCTTGAACTTTCGTGTAAAAGCTGCTTGCGTCGTTTTCACAATCGAAGGGAACTATGCCGCCAGTTCTGCCATTCACTGAAGTAATTCGTGATAGTCGACTTTTCTGTGATCTCCTACCACTACCACTAACTCACATATGCACCCACTATCTGTTCAATTCCCTTCCTCTCTCTACTTTTCCCTCCTCTTCCTTCCACATAAAAGAGGCTGCTGGATTGGAGCACAGCGCCGGAGACGCGGGCCATCGCCTTTCGCTCCGCCCTGCCGCCGCGGCGCCGTGAAGAAACCGCGCCGCATACGTGCATGGGTTTTTCCCTCCTCCGGATTTCCCCCATACCTCCCCTGCACTTTAAGTACTCTAGCAGTATCTTAACACTTACATGTGTCTAAACCGTTGTAGTTGCTTCGGTCACCCTTGTACCTCCGCGTTTGTTTGCCTTTGTAGAGTCTCAAATAAGGATGAGCTGAAATGGAAACATACAAAAAAGTCCTTTGATGATTCAATTGAAAGAAAAAACCTACTGCTGATAAAATTCCTCTTGTCAAAGCCAAAACCAGTTCCTTCTATTGAGTTCAGGGCTCTTTTGTCGAAGCCGAATCCCGTTCCATCTAGTGAATTCAACGCCCTTTTGTCAAATCCGAAGCCAGTTCCTTCTATCGAATTGAGAGACCGTTTGTCAAAGCCAAATCCAGTACCTTCTATTGAGTTCAGAGCTCTTTTGTCGAAGCCGAACCCACTGCCATCCAGAGAATTCAGTGCTCGTTTATCAAATCCGAATCCGCTGCCATCTAGTGAATTCAGTGCTCGCTTGTCGAATCCAAATCCACTGCCATCTAGAGCGTTTAGAGCTCTTTTATCGAATCCGAAGCCTTCACCATCGAGAGAATTCAGGGATCTCTTATACAGGGCACCGAAATCATCTCCGTCCAAACTGTCGAGGGCACGCTTGCTCTTAGGCTCCTGGAAAAAAAATTTCATTCGAGGACCGTCTCTCTCTTCACAGGCCTCCTGTTTGTCAGAGGCACACTTCCTACGACCTGAAACAATTCGTGTGAGAATCCTGGGATGGAATAACTCTTTCGAAAATTGTTTGAAATTACAGCCATTCTAGAAGATTCCACTGTCACCCCCTTATCTGCTAACCAGTGAAAATTTGATGCTATTCAGTACTTTTACGAAATTTATATTACCCGTCGAGCCAGTACCACCGAAGCCATCGCCGTTCAAACTGTAAAGAGAACGCCTCCTACGACCTGAAAGAATTAAGTCAGAGCCCAGAGGATAAAACCAAATCCTTTCATAGAACGCTGGTTATAACCATCCCTGAAGAGTATTCCACTCTCACCCTGTTATCTGCTTATTAGTGAATATCTTAAGCAATTTAGCATATTCAAGAACATTGTGTTACCAAATCCATAGGAGCGGCGGGGATGGCGCCTCACTCCCCCACGCCACGTAAAACCGCCATGAGAACGCTTGCTACGACCTGAAAGTATTCAAGTGAGGACTCTGAGATAAGACAGGGTTCTTTCAAGGATCGCTGGAGCTCTCAATCATTCCTGAGGAAGGTCCCATGTACCCCGTCATCTGCTGATTAGTGAACCTCTTAGCACATTCCAGAACATTATATTACCGAATGGGTAGAAGTAACCATCTTTGGGACCAGGTTGCCTCGCTTCCTCACGGTCACGCTTTAAAGTAGCTGAAACAAACTATGTGAGAACACAATGGAATCCTTTTGAAGATGGTCGATCGTGCTTAAACAGAGCTTCACTGTCACCCCTTTATCCGCTAACTAGCGAAAAATTAGTTCTATTTGGCACTTCTAAAACGTTTGTATTACCACCGTCGTCGAAACCACCAAAACCGGTGCCCTCTAAAGCGTCAAGGCCACGCCCTTGCCTTGAACCGCCAGGAGCACGCTTCCTTCGACCTGAAAGAATTTAAGTGAGAACTCTGGGATAAACCAAATCCTTTCGAGGATCGCTGGAAATCATAATCGTCCTTGAAGGTCTTAATATCACCCCGTTCCTGCTAGTTAGTGAACATCTAAAGCAATTTAGCCTACTCCAGAACTTTATATTACCAAATGGGTAGAAGCGGCGGTTACGTGGCCTCGCTCCTCCACGGGGACGGTTCGAAGTAGCTGAAACAAATTATGTCGAAACATTGGGATAAGAGAATCCTTTCGAAGGCAGCGCCCACGTTCATTTGATGTTCCCGCGCCCTCTCTGGATATCATAGCCCTCCCTATGAGGATGCAGTATGTACTAGTTTTGCATCTCAAAAAGGCGAGAGGATAGCGCCGTTCGCTAGTGAAGAGTCGGCCACCCCCGCCCACCTAACCAGCATAGGGTTCTGTAATTTGTCTGCTTTTTTTCCTCAGTGGCGGATCACGTATTATATGAGCTCTATAACTCTTCATTCTTGAGAGTCTGCTCAGCCTTTAAAGGCTAAGCCAAAGTAGTAACGGCAGCCAGATGGGCGGGGCGGCTTCCTACTCACAAGCGGGTGGCCCCATCCTCTCGTACTTTTGAGCTGAAATTAGTACATCCTCCACCCTTGTCGACAAAGCTACGATATCTAAGGAGGGCGTAGGAACATCAAATGAACGTGGGCGCTGCCTTTGAAGGCTACACACTTTGTGGCTTTGGATCACACATAGTGGGTGTGCGTGGCTCTCAGCCCCCTCCCCGCTGTCGAAGCGTAGCGGTTTCCCCGTCTGAGCATGCGCAGGAATGGAGATCAGGACCGTGGAACACGCTATTCTTCCGTGCTCCGCCTGAAATGCGACTTGCAGCGCAGAGTTTCCGATCCCGCTCATGTAAAAGCCATCCGCGCGGCGCATGTCGCGCGCAGCGCTCTTAGGCACTTTGCCAGGTCGTGTACTTGCGCTTTGGAATACATTAAAATGTAAGATCCTGATGTGGATAGCGTTGCTCATGCGGCAAAATCCAAATCGAACATGATGATTCGAGAGAACTGTGCTGCTTCTGCAATCTCCCTCGGAGGCTGCGCATTCTCCACAAACATGGAAAATAAAACGGCCTAAGCGTCCCACTCGTTAGTTTGAAGTATTTTTATGGCTTTGGAGCCGGAATCGCGCCGAATGAAAAATTTACAATTTCAATTAATTTACATTTCCTTAATTTTTTCATTTTTGTTTTATTTACATCTACATTCGTTGTTCTTCATTTCTAGCCTTTGTCATCTTCATCACCTTCTATTCGGACTTTGCAGCATGAGCAACACCTCAAATGTTATCCGCATCAGGAGTTTGCGTTTTGATTGTATTCCAAAGCGCAATTACACGACTTGGCAAAGTGCCAAGAGCGCTGCGCGAGCGGCTGTTACTATAAACGGGATCAGAAGTCTGAGCCGCACGTTGCATTTTAGGCGGAGAAATTGGCGTGTGCCATAGTCCTGAATCTCCATTCCTGCGCACGTTCAGGACGGAAAAACCGCTACGCTTCGACAGCTGGGGGCTGGTAGTCAAGCACACCCAAACTATACTCGAAATCCCTGAGATCGGGTAGGCGGAGCATTCGAACACTGTAAGAACTGGTTACTAGTGGAATATTCCAGTCTGGGACAACTGTCATCTTGTTCTGTGTTGGACAGAGACACGACAACGATTGTGTCGAGATGAAAATATCGCATCAGAAGCGTAAACGCCTTAGGATAAGTTGAAACATGCGGCCACGCCTACCCGATCTCAGGGATCTCGAGGTATGTGTGGTCGTACCATGTGTCTTTGCAGATTGATAATGATGTCCAGACCATTTTCACCCCTTTCTCCGCTAGCTGCTTGAAAATTGGTGCTATTTGGCACCGAAGGTCGCACTATCACCCTCTCATCAGCTAATTAGTGAACATCTAAAGCAATTTAGCACATTTCAGAACATTATATTACCAAATTGATAGGAGCGGCGGATACGGGACCTCACTTCCTCAGGGGGCCGGTCCGAAGTAGCTGAAACAAATTATGTGGAAATACTGTGATAAGTGAGTCCTTTTAAAGATTGACAACTATGCCTAGATAGGGTTTCACTGTCACCACTTGATCGGCTAACTAGTTGAAAACTGGTTCTATTTAGCACTTTTAAAACGTTTATATTACCACCGTCGTCGAAATCCACCGAAACCGGTGCCCTCTAAAGCGTCAAGGTCCACGCCCTGGCCTTAAACCAGCAAGAGGACGCTTCCTACGACCTGAAAGAATTCAAGTGAGAACTCTGGGATAAAGTCTAATCCTTTCTAAAATTATCTGAAATCATGATGACGCCTAGGAACACTGCCATTTACGTGTGAAAGTCGTAAAGAGTTACTACAAGAAGCAACTGAAATCTGATATATGTACACCAGCCGGGGCTCCACCGCGCTTACCTTTTTCCACACACAATACCCGCCTAGTATTCGGCTTTTCTTTCATCTGAACGGATGATCAACATTATTTCACCAATAGCACCATACCTGCTATTTTCAACACTATTACGGTGCATGAAATGGTGGAAAGGAGCGTTGATCAAGTGGACAGATGAGAGGAAAGCCGGGTATTGGTCCAGCATTTGACCTACGAATGCAGTAGGCGCGACGGAGCCACGCCCCGCAAGGCGGGCTGTATCACAGAGGAGGTCTGGAGTGCCTGGAGTGCTCTGGAACCGCTTCAAGGATTTTTGAGAACGGCCCCGCCCACGTCGACGCACGCTACACCCACAACGGGTATACCTCACACTTGCAAACCGGTGACCCCTCGATAACCTACTTTTTTTTCCGGTGTCTGAAGTATTCAGGAACCGTTTCAGGAATTTTTTTAATTTGGCTCCGCCCACAACGTATGCCTCGCGCTTCTCAACCGAAGACCTCTTAAACTACTTTTTCCCGGTGTCTGGAGTGCTCTGGAAGCGTTTTGCGAATTTTTTAATTTGGCTCCACCCACCTCGGGGCACGCTCCGCCCACAACGGGAGTGCCTCGCACATTCCTGCATGTGATCACTTGGGACCATAATCCACTTTTTTGCGCCATCTGTAGTGCTTTAGGACCAAACTACGGTTTTTATAATGGTACCTCGTGTTCAAATGCACGCCCCGCCCACTGTGGGCGGGCCTCAGCATGCCGCAAACATGGTGGACTCTTGCCAGATGTTCATCTTCGTCATGGAGTTTTCTGCGATCTCTAAACATTTTCGGGAACCGAGTTACCTACCTTTATGGAAAGCGCCGCCCATCTCAAGCACGCCCGCCCATTTCGGGTGTGTCTCCTCTATTTGGTCGGTCAGCCCTTTGTTAACTTTACTGCACTGTTCCCTGGGGATGCTCTGGAACCGAGTTATGACTTTTTCAGTGACATCGCTAACTTTCGACGCACGCCCCGCCCACTGTGGGCGGGGCTTACCATGGGTCATGGGTGCTATTTAGGTTTTGTCCCATGCTCTACCCATCCCCACCATGACCCGACCCTCCAAGTTCTTCTTCAGGTGCTATGAATTTCGTGACAAACAGACACACACACACACACACACACACACACACACACACACACACACACACACACACACGGACATAGCCGATTGTATTAGTAGGATACTGCTTATGAAAGAAGCATATTACAAAGAAGTCCAGTAATAAGAGCTCTGCCGATACGCTCAAGTTAAAATGACGACTAAATGAAAAGTTTGATGCTCAAGGACTCAGCCTTCTAATGACTGATTGTGTCTTTATTTCTGCAGGTTGCTGAAAAATTGTTGAGTTCTGACCTGTTTGCTTACGATAAATGTGGAAACTACCGTGAGCACCCAATAAAGTGGAATCACTATTCACTTCGATTGTTTTGATTTTCATGATTTCCATGGAAAAGGGGGGGGGGTGGGAGGTAGCAAGTCTAATGCAGCTACCGATTTATCATTTCAGTGTTCCAAGTCCTAAAGGTACGGTACATAACATAGTATAGGAAGAGGCGTTGGTGTCGGAAGAGGATGTGCCAAGGACGTTGTCTGCGAAAAGAAGATGCACATAGGAACGTTGGAAGCGCCTCTGATTGGACCCCAGCCGCAAACACGTGCACCAATAGAAGGCGGAAAAATACCGCCTGAAGAATACAGTAAACTGACTCGTAATAAGGAGCCCTACGACCACTAGACGACAGTGGAGCTTCCATTTCATGCTACTCGCCCGGTAGAGGTTTCTGAAGGCGGAGTCACTGGAAAGAAGGAGGTGTCCAGCGCCTCAACGCTCTCACCTCGCAATGTTCCTCCGAGAAAATGGTACGGAGTTGAGCAGTGCGGACCGAACCCCTCAATCTTTTTCATTTTCATAAGACAACGCGGACCATTAGTTTAATGAGCCTGTTTCATTACTTGCAACAGTCAACAAAAGTAAAACTCGCCAAGCGAAAATGTGAAGACGTCTCCATTCTGTAATTGGAGCTCATTCTTCGGGACGTGATCAGGACGCAAGCGTGCCGCGCTGACGCGATTGGCGAACGTTTACAAATTTCCGAAACTTCAGTTACTGTCAAAGGGAGAACAAGAAAAAGAACAAGATGATGAAAGAAAGATGAAGCAGAATTCGAGGGAGTCAGTTAAACAATACTTCTGTTCTCATCTGATGGCAAGAAGGGGTGTTCCCAAGTGGTGGCTGTGAGTGGAACGGTCAGATAACTTTTCGAGAACGATGGTTGTTTCTGGCAGTGACAAAGAATGTCCTGTTTGTGATTCTTCCATAGCTCATTTATCTAGAACATATAAATCGTGTTCTAAGGGCGTCACTATTCAACTGTAAATCGTGTGGTGGTTTATCTTTTCCCTTAACATTAAATATCACTTTTCGAGAAATGAATTTATTGCTTCTACCGAACCTATGAAACCTATGAAACCTAGTATCCTATGCATCAACTTTTCCTATTGTTTGAATTTTTGACCTTGAAATTGAGATTAAGAGATATTTCCTACTTCTGCCCCTTACTTCCGACGCTCCTAATTCGGCGCGACGTCTCCTAATTTGCACTGCCCTTTCGACTGGAGCATCGGATTCCATGTAGACAAGGACATGGTAGACACTTATGTCTATTTTTGGTCATACATTGTCTATTCTCGACCAATATCACCTAAAATCGTCCTCATTGCGCGACGTCGCACGCGACACCCACTGGTGCGGCGAATCGCGAGTCTCCTGCCACATATCAAAAACGTTAGATGGTACTATTTCGTGGCTACTAGAGATTTCACAGGTCAGAAGTGCAAAGTCCCCCCCCCTCTCGTCGTCGAACTGCGCCAATATTTTTTGGTTACTAGGGAGCTAGTGACTTTTTTGAATCTGAGTTGTTTTTGAATCTCCAGCGAGACTTCTCAATCACTGAAGTCGGACATCTGATAAATGGTCAATCATCTCGAAAGGCCCTCTTCTCCATTCTGTGACCTTTTAGATGACTCTGCGAGCACATTCATTTCACAGTGCGTACAAAGGGCATTCCCATGGGCTTCGTTGCACTTAGTCTCATCAGCTGAGTGTCCTTTCGACCTTTTTGACCGGAACCTCGGATAAGCAGCTTCTGATATAGTAAGGCTTTCACATCATTTTCATAGACCAGTTGCATCAAGCGGGGTCTACAGGAAATACTATTTTCCCAGAGCTCCAGAGAAGAAAGTTCCATTAAGGGCTGCTTAAAGAAATCGAAATTGCCAGTTACAACTCCGACAGTCCTTTAGACTCACACGAGGGATTGTCAATATCAAACAGTAAGCGCGATGAGGCATTCTGCACAGCTCTGTCTTTCTCTCTCTGTCTCTCTCTCTCTCTCTCTCTCCCTTTCTTTCTCCCTCTTACGGATAGGGTACAGCATCGTGATGCGCGAAATGGTGGTGTCAGTACGACCCCCCCCTGAACGAAGATCCCGGTACGACCCTCTTCCTTCTTTCGACTTCAGTTGTTGGCTAGAAGATTAGGAACGTAGCGATCTGCAAGTGCTCGCAGCCACGTTGCGAATCCAGCCCAAAAAGGAGCGCTGGAGCAGACATGTTGACAAGGTAGAAACTGCATCGCTTTCTTAGAAGGTAATAAATTTCCATGCGCACGGCTTTTGGTAAACGGAAGGCGGCATGTAAAGTGATGGTTCTGTGTAGCGTATACTTACTACCAGTAATCTGAATCTTTCGAGAAACAGTTTGGCTGGGTTTTAGATGGGCTACTGTCAATTTGCACGCGAGTTTGTATGTTTTGGACGACATACTTCTTTCATACTTGTCAAACCAGAAACAGTTTCACAAAAAGTAGTGCTTCCACTTGGGCACACACAGCAGCTCCTTGAAGACCCACCACTTCAGAAGAAATTTCAGATAGATTTTTGATGGGCGAGATTTTGAAGCACACGAGAGTTCGATTCCTTTTGCGTTGCGTTACTCATTTGGAAAGCTTAAAGGGCTTCAGAACACACCTTCAGCTTCAGGGCCGTTAAACTGAGCTGAAAGTGACTGGTTATCATAGATCAATCCCGCCTTAGTGTGCGCCGTGCATTATGCTCTCACATAGAAGGTGGAAAGGCGTAACATGTGAAGGTAAGTAATTTTTCTCCATGCACGAGATGTTTTCATAGGGTTCGGAAATTCCGATATCAACGAACCTGCTATTGTTCTCCTTTTATGTTAGTTTATCTTCCTACTCAAGCGTTTGCTTTAACTCCTAATATTTTTGGTTAATTATCTGAGTGTTTTGCAGTCCTCCACAAATCCGGGATCTCTGCAGCGCTGGTTGAGCTATCAAGCTTAGTGATAACTTTATGTGCTGCTCGGTGCTTACCAGCCCTGCGTTTACGACCCCACCCTGTTGACGGCCAGGTAGGACCACCGATGGGTTTTGCAAAGGATTCTGTACCCTGCTGACAGAGCGAAGCCCAACACCCCGAAAACAGGCTTGAAACAGTCAAGTTCACAATAAGCAGTATATTCCGCTAAGACTTGTTTGCTACTAGTTGTTTTGAAAACCTTATACCAAGCGAATCAATAATAATCAATAGTTCTGATTCCAGGGACAGAAAGGGAATTCCCCATGAGGCGTCCCATCAAAGTTCAGGTGACGAACATAGTGAGGTAGGGTAAGAATTCCTGAAACGTTTCTCTGTGCGCAGAGACAAGCGCTCCCCCTGCTCCAAAAAAAGAACTTTTACTCACATACCAAAGAGATGGAGGGGGCGTGGCTGTGTATTCTATTTGATCATGGCGTAAGATGCCTTTTCGTGGGATATCCTCATTTGAGGCGAGTGTCATCCCGTATACATTAGAAAAACACATGACTACATTTCTCCCAGAACGATCGTATCTCACTGTGAGCGCGGGCGCCGCCTCGTTCGAATAGGATATGCGGTTACGCCCACCTCTTCTCGGGGATATGGGATGTATGTAATGAATTATCGCCACCGGCCTACAGTAATTGCGTCCACCTAAGCAGCTGAGTGATTAAGAGGGTGCTTCACGCACGCTCAGTTCCTCGAGGTTTCCTTCGCCCTAGTAAATGACGAGGCTAGCTGCTTCAGCCTTTATACGGTCGTTGTTACTCGACCATACAAGATAGGCAAATGGTCAAGAGCACTTGGAGCTCATGCACGTCAAAACAAATTATCTCCCAGTTGTTAGAATAGGAACAATCTTTCTTACCACCCCGTCCTCCTCCCCCCCCCCTTCGTGCTTAGAGGTAGTATTGTATTCGCTGCAGTCTTATCCAACCAATCCTTTGATCCTTTGAAGCGGAGCAAGGAGAAGTTCATCATTCAAAAATCCAAAAAAAAAAGAAATTCATGCCCTGTACCTCAACAACGGTTTTTTCTCTGGTAGTTCGATCAAAAAGTGATTAGCTCCTAAATAATAGCCTGCAGGAGCACACCGAATTCACCACCATTTAGTTAGCCGTTTCCCAAGAATGAAAGTGTCCTTAGAGGCACCCAAAAAGCTCTAGCAGTCCTGTCAATCATTGCAAATCTTTGCATAAACCATAAATCTTTAATTCTTCTATAGCGAGCCATTTTTCGACGACGTCAAACATTTTGCCTATTTATAACTTTGTTTTTACTGCTCTGATCCATCGTTTAGAAACTCCTTTACTCGCCGAAGACTTCATGATCTTCACGTGGGCCTGCAGCGCTACTGTAATCTTGAAAGAAGAAGTCTAACAATTTCTTGCAAAAAAATGCCTTCCAAACTTACTTGAAACCCTCATACCACTGAATCCGTTTCCTTCTAGATCATCCAATGCTGGTGGAGGATGTGTTGCATCTTGTACGCTAGAGGCGAGCTGCGAGAGCCCGAATATTAACTAAAAATACGATGATGTAATTATATCGGAAGGGTTTGCTGTTCAAGATAGTGTAGACTGAGACAGAGGAGGCCTACATGATAAATGTAAGGCCCTTAAAGTAAGTTCTTCGAACCAGTACAATGAAGGATTAGTCTGGATTACTTGGAGATGCACCACGCATGATAATCGTGAAGGGTTTCTGACATAGCTGGCGTGTACCACCACTGGAGGAGGAGGTGGTGTGCGGCGTGGCCCGCTTACCACGCGTGAGGTCCGGGGATCAAATCCCGGGTCGACTTTCGCACACTCCCGCACAGGCCAACTAAATTTCCTGCCCACCAGGTACGGTCAAATGGTAATAGATCCGTCTAAAAGAGGAAAGAACACTGACTTGTACATCGACGCTCCCCCCTCCAACTCATTGCATAAGCCACATCGCCACTAAGTCACACTGATGAGCCACTATGATTCTAATGGAAGTGGAATGCGAGCTGGGCGCAGCTCGCATGGGGGGGGGGGGCGAAGAATTTCACTTGTGCCACTTCCCATCGACGTGTCTAGCCATCGAGAGAGCCTTACGAGAGTTGACAGGTTTTATCATGGTGGCTGGACGAGCTTGCTCCAGCTACACAAGAGTTCACAGGTTTCACCAGAGTGAGACTTGCAAACCGGAACTAGTGAAGCTGCAAACGATCAAAATGCTCCCCCTCTCTGAAAAGTCTCTGCGAGCATCTCAAATCTCTGCGAGCATCCCAAAAAGGGGTAGATTAAAGGATAATACTTTCTTTTTGTATTTTACCAGTATTCTGGTTCTGAACTCAGCACCTGCTTAATGCAATGCTTTTGTGTTTTAGTCCAGGTCACCAGTATAGGCCATTGAAACGAAGTCACTACTTTTTGGCCCAGATTCCATCTGTCGATTAATCTAACGGTATGGTAGCGATAAGAGCTTCAACTGCTCACCTTCGCTTCGCCAGGATAAGGAAAGGGATAAGCTTCCGGCAGTGATGAATTGCATTTAAGATATGCCTCGCATCCTATTTCTATTAAGCATCACATTGGCATTTCGAATGCAATCTAGCTCACGTAGTGACGGTAATGTTTTACGGTTAACTGACAGGTCATCATTTATTTTTACATTTACAGAGTACCGATTTAGCGGCTCACGTTGTGAAGCGAGGTACGGTTGGCTCGGAAGGAGTATGATCCGACATTTGGCTTGCGGAGAAGGTAGTAGTGGCATTGGAGAGAGAAGTTCAGCTAAACAAGGACCCCTTAAAGGCAGTTGGCACGATAAATCCCCCAAGACGACTAGGATCAATACTCCTGGCAGGATAGAATTCCGCGACCCTGGGCAGGCGCTGCATAGCGGTTTCCCCGAGGAAGGTGCCCTTATAAGGGCCCTATCAAGCCACAACTTTACGTCCCAAACGCCCGCCCGCCCACAAATGGACGACCGTTCCTGACGCTCGTATTCATTCATTTGCTAAGCAAATTATGAAGCGAAGGGATTGGTATGAAGCGGCCGTGATGCTGCATGCATACATGGGTACACATATGCAGCCGTATCTTCGGTAGCGGTGATTGGTAAGATGCCTACGGGAAACTCGTCCGAAATCGATTTTCAAGTCACTGAGAACGGAGGCTTTTCTTCGCAGGATTTTGACCGTTTCACTCCGTTCTTTCGCCATTTCCCCACTATACAGCGCCCTACTAGCATTTTAGGCTAAGTAGGAAACCATCGTGCCAACTGCCTTTAAGCTGAGGTAGTATAGTAGCGAATGACACGCTGACCGCGCACGTTGTCTGGGTTTTTTTCCGATCCCGGATTGGCTCCCACCCAGGCCACTGAAGCCTGGTACCATCCGGGGACAGTTAATCGGTAGCAGATCCGTCTGGGAGGGTAAAAACACTGACTTCTTCAATGGCTGGCTCAGCAAGTCAATGTATAAACCTTGTTGCACTCATTGAGCTCATACGATTCTGGATGGCAGCAGAATGCATGCCGCATCCCGAAAAGGGGCTTGATTGAAAGTCGAACATTTCATCTTTGCCACTGACAAGATTCTGTTTATTGACTCAGCAACTGCTCAAGGCACTGATTTTGTGTTCCTACCCAAGTCATCGCCCGATGCCACCAAATGGACGAAATGGTTTTTGGTCCAGATTCGTTCTGTCAGTGGATCCCCCAGAAAAGGTCGCCATAAGAATTTCAGCTGCCTACCTTCGCTCTACCAACCCGGTAAGAAGAGAAATGAGCTTCCGACGTTGATGAATTTCATTTAGGATCTGCCACGCATCCCATTCCTATTTAGCGTGATAGTGGCATTTTCAATGCGATCTAGCCCGCACAGTGATGTAAGGGATTTGAGGAGGGGAGGAGGCAGCGGACGTCACAAGACATTATTTTTACCATTATTTTTACCCTTACAGACAAAAGTGGCACTGATTTAGCGGCCCAGCTGTGAAGCGAGGTCCGGTTGGACGGAAGGGGACTGGTTCGAGGTTTGGCCTCCTGACAAGGGAATGCCCTGGCGCTGTAGAAGAATTTTGTGTATATAAGATCCCCTTCGAATTTTCCTCCCATATGACCTCTTTTACAGCAGGCCAATTATATCTTTACCGATCATGCCGTTAGGTGGTTTACCAATATCTTGAGGTGGTCTCTGTCTTGCTAAGGCATTTGAAAGGACAATCTACTTGTTTTTGACTCTTTCCGGCTCTGATGAATTGGAAGAAGCCATGATGTTGATATTAATGAGACCGTAACAATCTTAGACAGTTCAGACAATTTATCCATCTGAAGACCAACCATAATCCCCAAAACTTTGTCAGGAGGGCTACTGGAGGGGTGGACGAAGGGGGGGGGGCAGCTCAACCATGTATCAGAAGAAAAGATTTGCTGCTTCGCCAACTAGGGAAGAGAGCCGATCAACTAAAAAAGTTCTATCCGCATCCAGACCGAAAACGATCCCACACCCCCTCCCCTCCCCTACCTCGAAAGACCAGATACCTTCCTGGGAGGGTTCCCTACCATACTCGTCGTATGCGGTGCCAATGCCAATAATCTAGTCCAAATGGATTACAGTTACAAAATACTAACTACTTACCACGAAACGAGTGAGAAAAATCAGCATGTGAGAAACCCGATGTCGAGCAACCACTGAAATGGTACCCTTTCAATTTAAAGTAAGGGAAAATTTCAAACGATTCTCGCATTTTTTCATTAATCAGAAACGTCCTAGACGGATAATAAACAACACATCTCCTCTGCTAGAAGTACAGCACGACGCGTTGAACAATAGAGTAGGAATCTTGTTATTAGCAACAGAAAATTAGATTACGAGATGGCATATGCTGGAATATCTAATGGAAACAATAAAAGTGACTAATAATGGAGAAAACGTGAAGAAAATGTGAAAATAACTAAAGCATATCACTTCACTTGAAATTTCTAACAGCTCTCAGACTGAGAGTTATCACGGAATTCCAGCAGAATTGGCAGGCTCATAAGGTAAGTACACCAGTGATCAATCATTTCCTGGGATGCGCCATGCTATTGACAGCTTACTGGTTTTGTATGAACATTCTCCTATACAAACGAGCTTTAGGAGTACCTTCCACTATTTTCAACCTCTCCCAGGAATCTGGCGCCGATCGGCCGGTCACGGAGATGAAACAGTCGTTTGGCCTGGGTGCAATTCCCAGAAAATGCTTGATAAAAGGGTTCATTTGCCAATGACCCATCTCCACACAATATTGGGTTGATGTAAAAATATGAAACGCTTGTTAACCTTGCTACATCACAACATAGTAGTAGAGACCTCCAACAGGAGCAGCTCATGACCTCATGAGGACGTTGAATGGTTTAGAAGGCATTGGTCAATGCCAGAGCGACTCGTGAAATCATAGAGCAGGAAGGAGCGAGCCTCAAAAATTGTGAATGAAGTAGAAGGTCAAGCAACCGAAGAATAAGGTGGTCAAGCCCATTCAAGCTGCTAATTTTACTACATTACCACATAACAGTAGAGATTGGTAGCAGTAGCAGCCCATGACCGCATGAGGGTAGGTTGAATGGATTAGAAGGCATAGGTTGATGCGAGTGCGACTCAATCATAGAGCAGGAAGGAGCGAGCCTCAACAAACTATGAATGAAGTAAGGTCAAGCAACCGAAGAATGAAGTGGTCACGCCCATTACTGGTGGATGGCCTCAATTGGTATTCGACGACGGCCAATGTGCGACTAGCCATGTCCAACTACGGACCCAATCTAACGCTAGACAGCGTTATATAGGGCGGGCTATAGCACATCCAACCCACATAGGTGTCGAAAATAAGTCATTTCCATGCCCAATTCCAGTGAATAATTAGGACCGCCTCTAGAAAACGGTCACAGCGTACGCCCCAAGAGACCGCGGCAAACGTCGGATAGTCGCGAAGAACTAACGAGTTGAGGTCCAATCAAAATTAGCTCAGTGGACTGAGAAAGGACATTTGGTTGGTTCGAGGTGCTCACGCTTTCGCTGGGAATTTGAGTAGGTGCTTGCAGTTAGCGAAACTATTAGACTCCGCAAAAGTACTGAAGCACTCTGAAAGGTTTTCTTTGTTAATTGACTTTAGACTAGTACTCTAGACAATTTGCAATAGTACATTTGGGTTATGCAACAAGGTTTCAAGATATGGCTCATTTCCAAGAACTTCTCCAGAAAAGGGAAAGAGACTGCTCCATGGTCTGGCTTCAGAAAGGTCGTGCTTTGCCGCTGCAGGAACGTCAAAAATCATCATCTTGAAGGGCCACATTGAATAGGCCCCATTGGTCTTGAAAGCGACCCTTACCCTTTCACTGAAAGCCATTCTCTTTCTACTGCGGCACAGGTACATCGAAGAATCTACACGCTAGCGTTACTCTGCCAGTAATGATGAGGAAGTACTTCCCTGCATAAAAATGCATGAATTTAGACAAGAACCTACTCACAAGTTAAGAAACTTTTTAGGTCGTCTACTCACAACGGCTGTAAGAGTATTTCTTTGAGGCTGCCAGCTTGCGCATCTGCTACAGCCACTCCCGGGGCAATCGACGGGGGGGGGGGGGCATTTCGCACTTTTGCTACTTCCCATCAACGTGTCCACCCATCCAGAGAGCCATTTCGTGAGCTTACAGGTTTTACCATGGTGGCTCAGCGAGCTTGCTTCAGCTACGCAAAAGCTCAGTGAACCGGAAGTCGTGAAGCAGCGTAATGGCAAACAGCCCCCCCCATCGCCGAACTGTGCTGCCTCTCCCTAACTGGAATGATCAAAAGTTCCCTGCGAAAGTTTAAAGGATTCACGCTGGTATTTTTGGCCAGTCTGATGGAGAAGGATGGGAAAATGTGAGGAGTTTCCAACCTCACTACAGTCACTAGAGAGCTTGTTTATTTACTATTACTATTATTTGTTGATTTCAAGTAAACAGCAATAGGAAAACATCATTTTACGCCTTGAATATCTCCCTCGAGAATTATAGAGCGACTATACTAACCGTTCATTTCAGTAACTGCTGATTTTTCTGACTCCAGAACGCCGACTACAGTGCTACAGTACTGCTGATAGTAGGCCCGAGACCGATCCACCTCCTTGCCTCTTCCATTCCCGCCCCCCTCCTCCCCCTTTCGAGGGTTAGGAGATGGTGATAGGCAAGGGGTACTGAAGGGAAAGCTTCCATAGCTCCATGGTGTCCACTGGGTTCAAATAAATGGCCACCTACGCTCAGAGCTCTTTGTTCACTTCACTTCTAGTCGCCATCATATTCATAACGCCAGTAATTTCGATGAAAGTTCGTTTTTGTTTTCTAAGTGACATTTCAAATGAAAATTGAATGAGGAATTAAAAGAAGAGATCATTGAATGAATCGAATTTGATAGTGGGATCAGAATAACGCGAGTTGGAATAGTCCTGGGTGGTCCACAAGGTGTGACGCCTTCAGGAGATCACTCCCTTACAAACCCTGAAGGGTGCTATTTATAAGCTGCAAAATATATTGCAATAGGTGTTAACAATCCTGAAAACTCATGCCTTGATGGAGGTACTGTACTTTTTTCAGCCAAATGTGAACATGTACCGTACAGAGCCTGTGAGCCCTCTACGAGCTGTACAGCACTTCAGAGAAGACTCGGAGCTCACGGAAGCCTACACAGAGCTTTTCAGAATCACGAGGAACAGGAAACGAATTGCCGGCTCAGCTGGTTGGTAGATGGCCAAAAGGGATCGCTGGACTTCTTCCTTATTGAGTTAAGTGAATTCCGAGTATGGCGAGAGAGCGAAGAGAGGTCGGAATGAGACACACGTCCACTGACATCCACGCGTACGTCACCTCAAACATCGAATTTGTCTCTGACGCCTACGCGTCATGCCGCTCACCCGCAGTGGGAATGGTACGACGTAGTTTAAGAGGCCAAACTGCGTCATCATTCATAGAACAACCAAGGAAATTCAAACGATAAATTTAATTATCCCATGGGGCCGTGCTGTGTGAACCGATGACCTCAATGGATTCCAAAGAAGTTCACGTTTATCCATTTCTACATTCATAAGGGACACAAAAGATAAAGATTTCCAGGTAAACCTTATTTCGGATGCTCCTGCATCGTACCTCCTTGGATACTGTAGTGGAATGCGATATACTGAACTGACTCGAAGACAAACCCAGCGATTGCACAATGTGAATAGTGGTGTTCATTTACAGCCGTATAGCCGCTAAGTCGCGCTCCAGAGGAGAAAAGGCAAAAAAATGATGGGAAACACCCCATAGTAGGGGCCTCCTAGCAGTCTCACTTCACGAGCTGTCGATCCTGCTCGTTTGTGCCAGCGAAGCGATATCCTGCCGCATCCGACTCCAAGAGTGAAAAAACAAAAGGAAAAACACGGTGTTAAAGCCTAATTCGTGAGAGAAGATAGCCTTTGACTTTGGTGGGCGGCACATCTAGAGAGGCGTCAGAACTGCCTTTTATGCGGGCTGCAGCACCTTCGAGCCTTACTGTGAAGCCGCGGACGTCTAACAGTCTTAAAAACTGCCCACCAAACTACTTGAACAAGAAGGACTCGAATGCGGAGACTGTCTTTGAAGAGGGCAGCCGATATACCAGTCTGTGCTTTCATTTTACCTTACTAGTCTGGTAGCACTTTGCACTACCCAGGGTAAAAGTCGTGGTTGGCTTGGGTGGGGGCCGATCCGAGAATAGACCTTTGGGAAGCGATTGTGGTGAGTGGGCTAGTTTCTTATACGCCACCTTCTCCCATTCTACAAACTGTTTTTTATTGATGATTTATCATCTATTCTAAATGCCATT
>MU912534.1:46869-57614 GCA_036418165.1 Cooperia oncophora
TAGCAGGGTTTCCAGTCATGTATCTTCTTCTTCAGATGCACTTTTCGTTCATACATAGCACCTTTTTTTCTTTCTTTTTTGATCGTGTGGAGCCTACTGGGAGCCGAAAAAATCGTGCCAATTCTCAAGTTGACTAGCCATCGTACCCTCTGTCGAACTCTCGGACGTTTTTCGACGCTCTGTGGTCCACAAGTACGGCGTTCAACAACATGTTACCCACAGAATCCCATGAGGCCTGTATGAGGAGGGTGGAACCTTGCGAATGATTTGCATTTGGCTGTGTACCTCTGCAAAATAAGCAGTTATTTAGTCCGAGTCAAGGAAAAACAGGTTTTCACTGAGTTCTCGTCCAGAAATGTTGGAAATCGCCGAAGGTGTAGGGTAGCAATAGGCATATGGCACCATTTGCACTCTTCCCGTGGAGAAATAGGAAACTCGCCCGGGTCAATCAGTCTTGCAGTTAACAGAAAAGCTGCTGCTACAGGTTTCGGTGTGGGGAGGCAACAATACTAGTTTTCATGATCCTCCGGACAGACTAAATCGCCTTGAAAACTAGTGGATTATTAGGTGGAAGAAGGATGTAAGGCGCAATCAAAGGCGGGACTGTTTAGAGGCAGTGGATACGATGGCTGGGGCGGGCGGTTGTTGCCAGCGTCATTGGTGGAAGGGCTGCGAGAGAACGTTCAGCCACACCCATTCAGCCTTTCCACCAATGACGTTGGCAGCAACCGCCCGCTCCCCCATCGTGCCACTGTGCCCTTTGAGATTGGAGCTTTACCCTTTATCGGCTATTATCTCATCCTTGTGGATTGAAGGATCTATCTTGCAGATGCAAAAGAATCGGATAAGGCTGGGCAGCCCATTTTCTCTTACTTCCATATTAGATCAGTCAAACATTCCGGCTCCGGCCTGGGAGAGAAGAGACATGGGTAATGAACTTTCCTACGAAAACCTTCGTCTGAGCTTTGGAATCTCATTTTCGGGAGGCAGTGCCATGATGAGTTATAGCTCAAGCACAATGACGCATTCCAGTGAAGTGCACGGACCATGAGTTCAGTCGCCCTTTTCACTTTTCCTGATGAGGAACAGCCCTAACTACCAGGCATTAGGACAAATGAAAACCTCAATTTTGGAGAGTCAATGATGAGCCAATTCCTGACTCATTTAAAATTCTGAAATACAAATATTACGTGGCTGAGGTCTAAAAACAGTTCCTTCTGGATGGGTGACATGACGCGCTCTTAGCTGTTTCAGAGAATGGCGTCTAAGGCCTTTTTGGCTAGAAGTCCATCAGTTTTTAAGCTTAATATCTTTGGATCTAGACCGCACTACATCGGTCACAATGTGGGAGTTTTTCTCAGTGATCGTTAAATCCGTTTGCTTTTAAGGGTTGATCCGACTGCGTATACTAACTGCTAGAAATAATTACAGATGAGGTAGCGTAACCCTCAAGAGGTCAGCAGTCGAACTTAGCCTACGATGACCGATTTGGTCCCCTGGGGAGACTTCCATATTACGACTTTTAGAATGATAAATGCCAGCGTCGGAACGGAGAGGGCACAGCATTTCGAATGTGGAAGCACGCCCGCCACAATCAAAATTTGAAAAAAGCTCTTTAACAGTTGCCACCGGGCCAACTACAACAATTCGCTTTTCTTCTGCTTCCGCCTCCTCAGTTGGGAATTTTCCAGTGATGACGTGGCTTGAGACCGACTGCTCAAAAAGGTTTATGTAATTTATTCCCTTTTCAAGTATGGTATGTGCAAAGCCAGTAAGGTTGCATTCATATTTTGCAACAGCGTCCACCAGCGACCATTAGCGTCCACCAGGATTCCGAGCGTTTGGCAGCGTCAGCGACTATAGATATCGATCTAGCGTCCACCAGCGACCAGCAGCGTCTCGAGTGCTAGGGACATATAGGTACCGATATACGTCTCCTAGCGTCCTATCGCCCCATACTCTCTACACACAGACGCGCTGGTCGCAGATGCTCGATCGATACCTATACTTCCCTAGCCCCCATGACGCTGCTGGTCGCTGGAAGACGCTGGTAGACGCTAGATCATATCTACAATTTCCTAGGCTCGCTAGCGAAGCTCGGAACGCTGGTGGACGCTATTGGTTGCTAGTGAACGCTGCCGCCAAGTATGAACGCAGCCTAGAGGGAAAAGCAATAATACGAGAACTAGAAACTGAAGAAAGTACAGTCATAGAGAAAAAACTATTGCATAATTAGGAGTGCTCCCTGTACTGTCATCGAGGTAGCTCGGTGAGTCCAATAGGTCCTGTTTTGAGGTCGTTTGAGATGAAGAATACAAATCTACAAGGAACGTCATGCAACAACTTGAGCAGCAGCAATTTGCTCAGATCCATTGGGGGGGGGGGAAGAACCATTTAGGCACGACCCAGTGAGAGATGGCAAAGCAGGCATGATGTCGCATTCAACGAAGGGCACATTACTGCATGCATATTGTGCAACGTGTCCCTCCTACTCCCCTTAACTTACTTTGTACCTAGTTATACCTCAAATCTCGCTTTTTCTCTTCAAATTGAGAGGCTGAGTAGAGCTGTCCCCTGTCATTTTATGAACTGCTTTTCTAAGACTATTTTATTCATACGCTTTCTCAGACATTCAATATGAACATGCATTATTGAATGATGTTGTAGAAGAAATGCTTTGAAATTAATAAGCTCCAGACAAATGTACCCACGTGCGACTCTATGGCGTCGATTGGATCACAGACCAACCCCTTCCACCTGGAAATGTGCCAAAGCTGACAAGAAACGTGCGTACCACTGCTGGAACTGGGTCACAGGGTAGGACTTCTGCGTTTGAAGAGCTGAAGAATGAATTCCAGGGTACCCATGGGCAATCGTGTGGATTCGCGGGGACATCAGAAATAACAACAAATTAAAGAAAAATAACAGCTGATTAAAGTAGATAACTACTATCACGTATACTAGTTTCCAATCAAAGGACATAGTTGACCGCCAGGTTAAGTTCATGACCTGTTGCGGTCGAGAAATCGTTTCCTAATCCTTTGAAGACCTGGGCGTCCTGGTGACGCTCTAGAGCTCAGCAGCGCTCTCTGAACCTTACATTGCGAATGAAATAAAGAAAATACAGCTGAAAATTCGAAGACATTTGAGAACAGAATGAAGGGCAAGGTGGCAAAGTCTTGGCTGTTAACCAGCCCATTTTGGGATGCGCCACGCATTCTACTTCCATTCAGAGTCGTAGTGGATTATTGGAATGCGATGCGGTTTTCACAATAACCTGCGGAGAGCCTGCCGATATGCAGGGGTTTTCCTCTAGCAGATCTGGCAGCAATTCACCGTGTAAAAAAGAAGAGGTGGCAGTTCTGATCAGGAGTCAATCCGGGGCCTATGCGGGATCTGGTCTGAGATTTAGTCTACGACGTCAGGCGTGGTAAGCGTGCCGTTCACCACGGGGAGACAGGCAAGAGTATCGTGAACAGTCGCTTTGCCCCGCGCAGCAATGGGCGCGACGCTTCCTTAATTCGCGATACCCTTTCGACTGGAGCATCGGATTCCACAAGGGCATGCTAGATAGACAATTACGTCCATCTTGGTCATGCATTCTCTATTCTCGACCAATACACCTAAAATCGTCGTCATTAGCGGGCGCGACGTCGCACGCGACGCCCACTGGCGCGGCGAATTACGATTCTCTTGCCACATACCCTTACCACGTGCTTCAGTTGCACCTCTAAAACAGAATAAGAAGGATAGACTAAGAGATGATCTTCTCGTCCAGAAGAGAAGAGAAGAAGTGCTTAGAGCACGATCCTAGTCAGAGGGGGGGGGCAGACGACCTGATATGGCCTGATATGTACGAAATTCAGGTTTGATTTAAGACTTTGAGAGTATTTGCCCATCTTCCACGATTCTTGAGAAATCTGGGTACTATTGCTCCGCTAGATTCCGGATAGCTTTACCAGAATCAGAATCAAGCCCCTCTAGAAATTCTGGGCTCTTGGAGGAGAGAAGCTGAACCAGCCAAAATGACATAGGTTGAAGAGCTCTTTCGAAAGCTCTTCAACCTATGTCATTTTGGAAACTCAATGCGCCATGTATAATATCTACCCATTTCCCACGTCCCAGGTGGTTTCATCGTCTCATAAATTTCATTTCTTTTAGATTTTTTTTCCACTCTACCATCACATTCACGTGACTAGTTGTTACTGCCTTTAATTTAAGGTTTTCTGGCAGCATTAACGGACTGCTCCCATTTCATTGTTGGTGGAGCTCATTTTGTTTTTATGCTGTTGCTGCAGTAAAAAAACCTTGTCTCGTTTCATACCAAAACACTGAATTTTGGCACTATTTACCCTTTACTGCCCCAACCATCCAGAATTGAGCCAGTTTCTGACCGACTTTTTTCTCCGTGGACATTTGGCTCAAATGTTGTCTCCTGGGGTATTTTGACCTCCTGAAAACGAATATGACATTCGCTCAGCCCGAAACTCCGTGACGCCCGTGCCGAAGGCGCCTGTGATTTGGGCACTTTTGACGCCAGCGCCTGTAGCGCAGGCGTCAGGAGGTTTCAGGCTGAGCGAATGTGATATTCGTGTTCAGGAGGTCAGACTACCCCTGAGAACAAGTTTTCAGCGAATTTGGTGATTTAAGGTATTTTGAAGCCGGCGCCCGTGGCGCGGGCGCCAGGAGGTTTCGTGCCTAGCGGACTGATATTCGTGTTCAGGAGGTCAAACTACCTTAGGGTACAAATTTTCAGCCAATTCTGCCGACGCAGAAAAAAGTCGGTCAAAAACTGGCCTGTTTTTGGAAGATTGGGGCAGTGAAGGGTAAATAATGCCTGAATTTTGAAAGATTACCGCAGCAGTTTTATTTCCAAAGAACTCTGCCCATGAAATTCGATGCGAAAAAATTATACCTATAATGTAGCAGAACTGAGACACTGTACTTCTCTCTGCAGGCTCAAACGCACAAAAGGAGGAAATCTACAGTCTTGTTCGCTGCTAATGCCGGGGCGTGTAAGGGCGGCTGAGTTTGGCGTGGCGCCAGCCTTTTTCACATAGAGTATTCTCCCTTGAACTCTTCAACATTTAGTGAAGAACACGCTGCTGCCCGCTAACCCAGCTCCTTGACACGCCTAGCATCCGCTGCGAACAAGATTGTATATTTAGTCGAATCGGGGAATATCACGTCGAATTTGAATGCATGATGAATGCTCTTGCCCCTCCCTTCCTCATCCCCGCGATATTTTTTTTAACATGTCCTTGACACTCTGAAAACCCCATGGAGCAGGGTTAGGTGAATATCATTACTGGTACAATTGCCGCGCCGCAAAGTATATGGTGCGTCTGCAGGAATCCACAGTCAACAAAATTTTGTGGGGCCAGAGACAAGAGACAACGCCCAGCCCTCCATCGACCAAATACGACGCCCATGATACTGCCCATTGCCATGTTATCTGCATCATGAACGCTTGTACTTACTCCATCTCCCACCCCAGCGGTCAACTACGACCCCCCCCCCCCCCATTTGGGAATTCTCAAATGTGATGTGCCGTGCATTGGGTGGGTCAGTTTCTCTCTGAAATGTCAATCCTCGGGTGACGCAGGCGGTTCTTAACCTATGTACTCCAGTATGTGCTTGGATTTATATGTAGTTGTCTGGTATATTTTTTTTCGCTTATTTCACACCTAAAAACCAACTGCAAGACACAACTTCAGAGAACTCCAGTCAAACTATTGAAAGGTTTTTGGCTAGCTTCAGACTCTTTTTTCAAGCTGTTGTTTGATTCACACTGTTCTAATGTATATCTATCATTCAAACTGTTCCCATAATCCATTGATTTATTAAGGCCAATTTTTAAAATATCTGGCACGAAATGTAACATTTACTGACAAGTAAGTGCATGACTATTAATATATGAATGTCCATACATCTCTGTGAACGTAATGTCTATGAAAAATGTCCCATGTGGTCATATGTAGTTTCGTAAAGATGACGTTATTGCCTCATGCATTTACGGAAACTCGGGAGCTATTTCTAGTGCGATAGGCTTGTAACAATGCTAATTATTCACCCCGCAAACTACTTTACCCAATTGCTCTAATGATTCAGTGGACTGCAGTTCAACTTATTCTCCATCAGTCACTTACTATCGATCCATAGAAAAAGTAGAGCGGAATCAGAAACAGGGTCCCTTCATTACTCTTCGAAGAGTTCCTTGGAGAATAGTCAGAATCCTAAATTCTCAACTCGCTGCAATTCAACTTTTAGAAAGTATTAAACCTTCCTAAGCCATCGTTTATTCAACTGATGCTCGGATAGTCTGCGCATCTGAGCGACGCACGTAATTGGGTATCACTAACAACGCACCAATAGCAGATGTAGGCTGCATGCCTTCCATGAAATCAGCCGCATCGAAGGAATGTGTCATCAATTTGAGTCTCTCAGTAACTGGGCCTTATATTCACTCAGCTAGAAGGGTCTTGGTTTTCTTTCCTACTGCCTTCTTGATAGAGTACGAGTAGTGTAGATGACTCGAGATCCGTGGAGAACTTGAAGTAACGACGTGTTTAGTCACCTCTGCACTCGCGCCCTGGCTCGAATCGCTTACTATACATCTTACCCTATCCTTGCAATCGGTCAGGGGGGGGGAGGGAGCGGTTTTAAAGGGAATGGAGTGAGCTCACGAGGTGTTTCCATGAGGTGTTTCCTTCACTGGTTATTTTCTTCTTGAATCGACCTCTAACCGATCACCATTGGTAGAACGAGGTCTCATTCCAACCCTCCTGACGCCGCCCCGATCTGATTGCGACATAAGGTAGAGAATGGCAGTTAGCCAACAAATTGACCAAACCACAAAATCGCATTTCTGACAGTTCAAGGCTATTAATTCCAGTTTAAACCATCTAATCAGCAGAATTACAGTAGATGCAACAGCTTAATATAATTTTGCAGGCTCTCAATTGATTCACAGTATCCTTCATTTTTTGCGGCCTCGACTCTGAAAGGCCTCAGAGCATGAGGTCAGTCACTGGTACATGACTAACTCTTATTACTTCACGACAAAGGTCCCATCTCTTGTATCGTCTCCGCCGAGTAGACACCTAGAGATTCCCAATAGGAGGTCGAATAGAAGGGGGTCAAATTTTTGCAGCGATTAACTTTTTGGCTCATTGACATACTATGGGCGCGAGGTCTGCTCAAAACAAATTAATAAGAATAGTTCCGCTTCGACCCAGACCAAGAAGGATCCAGAAACGCTGTCATAGGTCACAACCATAAAACGACTCACTTTGAATTATAAGAATATTCTGACCTTCCCGAAGACAAACTGTACATTCACCTCCAAGGCACGTTCTTGCCGTGTGCGAGACGAACTCGGTCCACTTAGCCTACAGTGGCTCACACACTGTTTTTGGGTTAAAAGTGCACGGGAAAGGGCTGAGGTAGCGTTACCCGAGTGCGCGCGTCTCCGTACTGTCCGTCCCGCGCGCATCATTAGGCTGCGTTTATACTTTGCGGCAGCGTAGCGTAGCGCTTCCAGCGTACGCCAGCGGCAGTGCCGAAGAGAGGATGCATATCGATCTAGCTTCACCAGCGTCACCAGGCACGCTGGCGTACGCTAGCGTACGCCAGCGTTTCTCCAGCGTTTCACCAGCGTTTTGCTAGCGCTTGCAGCGGCAGGGGAGTAGAGACTATGTGGCCGTGAGAGAAGCGGAATCGACGTGTATTGTAGAGACCATGTGGCCGTCGGAGACGCAGAAGCGATGTGCATTGTAGAGACTATGTGGCCGTCGGAGACGCAGAAGCAATGTGCATCGTAGAGACTATGGGGCCGTCGGAGACGCAGAAGCGATGTGCATTGTAGAGACTAAGGGCGAGTGAGAGACGCGCAATCGATGTGTTTTGTACCCTCCAGCTCTCCCATAGTCTCTACTCCCCTGCCGCTGCAAGCGCTAGCAAAACGCTGGTGAAACGCTGGAGAAACGCTGGTGACGCTGGTGAAGCTAGATCGATATGCATCCTCTCTTCGGCACTGCCGCTGGCGTACGCTGGAAGCGCTACGCTACGCTGCGCTACGCTACGCTACGCTGCCGCAAAGTATAAACGCAGCCTTAAGGTGCAGCACCTGTGTGGATACCAAGGCCTTGCAGCGAAACACGCACTCAGTGGTAGAGAACATATGAAAGTGAGAGAGCACAGACAGATAGCGCGACTGATTATTGTCAGGCGTGGCGGCAGCCCGGGCGGTGTATGGAGTATATAAGGGGGTTCACTGCCTTCCAGCCTGTTCCCGTGTACTTTTGACCTTCGTGGGAAATCCTCTCACGACGGGAAAGCAACCTTCCCTTCTCGAGCAGCCAGGTTCGGCCGCCGTCATTGTGAGCCCTGCTCCACCCTGCTCCTCGCAAAACGCAGACGGTCTTCGTAATGCTAATTATGAGATCTCACTACATACCTCGTCTGAAATGCTTTTTGAATGCTAACTAACTTGCAAACTTGCAAAACTTGTTTTCTATTATTTGAATCGAACCCCCATGTTCAAGCTTCATTTACTGACTATTATTTACTGACTGTGTTTACAAGGAGTGACTGGTTGTAGCAGAAAAACCTAATGACTTATTCGAGACAGTCGTCTTCGAAGATTCCTGCATAGCATTTCGCTGAACACACAAACGAACGTCATGTTGTATGCTAAGTCGGTTCATGAAATTTGAAAGATTACCTCCATGGTATTCAACATAGGTGAATGCACTACTGCGAAACTGCCAGTGTGTCTGGCTGACGGGGCTGGCTTTTGGCCAGCAGATCAGACCCGCCATTATTACATTTCTTTGGGAGTTGGGGAAACTGGCAGCAACAAATACTCATTTTATTAACCGCTTCTTCTATTTAGCTGACCAGTTACCCATCCAGCTTCCCTCACAAGCCTGCCAAGAAACGCTAAGAGCTTGAGAGCTCTAAGAGTTTCTATGTCTAGTTCAGCCCGATGTTCTTACCCCTTGGCCCTTGAGTAAGCTCAATAAATGTAGTCGCTATGGTGCAGGCGTAGGGGAAAGATATGAGCAATGTGGGTTTCTGTTCGTCTACACCATCCTGCCCATACGATATTCTCCTTCTCCTCCACACCCTAAGGTTCAGAAAACGCAGACGAACACAGCTGGTACAACCTAGAGCGCATTTTAGTGAAAGAAAGGCAGCACTGATCACAAGAATCTGAGTTAGCTGTAAAGTCTTAACTCTGTAAGAGCTTGGAACCTGCGAAACTCATCTTTTCTGAGGAGTACACTGCCAATAACGCCACATGGATAGCCTCTTCTGGCTTAGCGGCTTTTAGACCGCAGCTTTATATCACTCGCACGTTTAGCCGGTCAGTGTATCCTTGGATATCGGTAGTGAGACGCGAGGCTGAAGGCATCACCTCCGGAGGGTGAGAAGCGAAAGCAACCCCAAAAACTACCACTGAGTAGCTTAGAGAATTGAATGGCTTTTGAAATACCTTATTTATATCATTCGGGCTCGAGTCTCATGTTGCGCCAAATTGGACGGCTTAATCAGTGGCATTCAGTATGAAATTCTCTCGACCGTTGCTTTGGTCCAACGACTAGCAGTGGTGCGCACTCGGTAGCAGCCGTCCCAAACCACGCGAGTGAGTCCTTCGAGCATGCGCGTTTTGGCCTAAGACGTGAATTGTGAAGCAGTCCAGAATTGCTGGGATGCCTACAAGTTAAGCAGAAAAAGTGGGAAAACTGTGAAGCCTAGGCATCCCAGAAAATGCTCCATAAAGCCTTCTAGTGCTGTTCCAGCACTACAACGTTTTATGAAGCATTTTCCTGGAATGCGACCATATTTCAAAAAGTACAGTAGCTTATGAAAAAATTAAGTGCATTAACGTGCATATTTCCCAACACATATCATGTCCGAAAACTAGGTTTCTATCCCGAAAACTGCGAAATGTACTTGAGTTTCATAGGATATTTCCACTGTGTTCTCACCAACCCAAAGGTTTAAAAAAAAACAAATTATGGGAGACCCTGAGTGAATTTATTTTCCCCTGGGAATCGTGTGTTGGGTTGGCTAAAAAAAATTGCGGGCCTATTTTCCTGATCCTAACTTCTCTGTTTGTAACGAATCCGATGGTTCCGGACCCACGAAATCTTTTACTAGATTAAGTTCTCATAGAAAGGGAGTGTATGAGCTCGAAGGGCAAATTTTATATTTCGGCAGAACTTTAATATTTTTTCGAAACAAATTTGCTTGGTACTTCCAAACGAAACCAGTTTGAGAGACTCATCATAGAATGCTCCACTGCGGCCCTATAACATGGCATTAGAATAGATGATAAATCATCAATAAAAAAAACAGTTTGTAGAATGGGAGAAGGTGGCGTATAAGAAACTCACTCACCATCAATCGCTTCCCAAAGGTCTATTCTCGGATCGGCCCCCCCCCAAGCCAACCACGACTTTTACCCTGGGTAGTGCAAAGTGCTACCAGACTAGTAAGGAAATGAAAGCACAGACTGGTATATCGGCTGCCCTCTTCAAAGACAGTCTCCGCATTCGAGTCCTTCTTGTTCAAGTAGTTTGGTGGGCAGTTTTTAAGACTGTTAGACGTCCGCGGCTTCACAGTAAGGCTCGAAGGTGCTGCAGCCCGCATAAAAGGCAGTTCTGACGCCTCTCTAGATGTGCCGCCCACCAAAGTCAAAGGCTATCTTCTCTCACGAATTAGGCTTTAAAACCGTG
>MU912535.1:2133-40117 GCA_036418165.1 Cooperia oncophora
TTTCACATCTAAAAGTTGCTATAAGTGCAGAAGATATAAAGCTATTGAAATGATAAACCCCTCTCGACGCCGATCAACTTTTGTTGGAATGCGTAATGAAATCGTCTGCCCTTCTGGGATTGTAATGCTATTTCAATGCATGGCCGACCTATACAAAAAAGTAAGCCCATAGCCTAGTGCCGAGAGGGCCTATAATGGAAAGAAGGGGGGAGGGGGGGGGGAGGGGGTAGAGGTGAAGAAAAGGTTCAGTAGTCAAGATAGTTT
This sequence comes from Cooperia oncophora, assembly GCA_036418165.1. Taxonomy (NCBI): domain Eukaryota; kingdom Metazoa; phylum Nematoda; class Chromadorea; order Rhabditida; family Trichostrongylidae; genus Cooperia; species Cooperia oncophora. The sequence continues at coordinate 2,398 of MU912535.1, forward strand.
TGATCCCCAGATTATGGATAAATAGCATAATCTTCGGTGTTGACCGATCGGGGGTCGCATTGATAAAGGGCCGTTAATTCTTAGCAACTCCGTAAACAGTCTCACACGACTGTCCGAAAAACGAAAAGGCACGTTAAAGGCACTTTCCGCGTTAATCAGTTGGTAGGTGACCTTGTGCTTTTCTCATTGGTACAGCCTCATTCTGCCACTGAGAAGTGAAAGACTGACGAATAACAAAGCAGAATGTTTGACAGTCGCCGCCCATACGCGCATCACGAAATGTGCATCTAAGATGGTTTGTATTACCGACCCAACTTGTAATTACTCCGTGTGTTTGAAGCTACGCAGCGCAATCATGATATTTGCTTGGGAAAGCCACATAACTGGAAAAAAGTGTCATCTTACAACGGTAAATCCCTTGAGGTAGTGACGGTTCACAAAAAGAGCGGCGTTTGAAAAGAGAAGAATCAGAGCGACCCTTGCGTGACAGCGGGCGGGCACGTTCATTGGAAGAGATGGGCTACCTGGAAGATTGCTCGTATGAACCCGCGACGCAAATGCGAAACCCCCCCATCTGCGCAAAGAAAACCGGTAACGTAAGACCGTGTTCATACTTTACGATTCGAGTGACTGCGTCGCGCGACTGCGATTGTCCACATTCGATCGCTGATCGCTGGACGCTGCAACTGGTGTTTTGAACATACTGATTACAAATTGTATAAGCTCCAACGCAGCAGTGACGCGCGCCTGGCCCTTAGTCGCACCATTTCCAGACCGCGCGAATGGCTCGTAAGTGGGTATTACGCTCACCCCGATGCGCAGACATGAAGCCGACAGCAACGAAAAGCTAGCCTAAACAGGCTTTTCTAGACTGATTGTGAAACAAATCGGCTGGCAAGCGACCTGAAATTTGGGCACTACCGCTGAGAGTTTAGTCTATACATGTAACGTAGGAACAGAAATCGGCCGTCTCTCGATGAAGCAAATCTACTTCGACGATGGCGAGTATATTAGGAACAGCAATAGAGCGCTTATGGAAGGAACGACTCGATTCGGATGCCATGTGATAAACCTCATCTTCTTGATCATCTTTCNCTTTTTCATCACATCTTTAATATACTGATTAACATAGAGGAATGATGGTGGTGCTGGCTGAGCTGCTAGATAGAGCAGATGAACAGACACTGGTAGCTGAATGTCGTCTCCGAGTCGCGCCACAACCACACTCTAAAAAAAATACAGATTCTGCAAACTAGCATATCTCAGTTCGGGCCAGTTAGGGGCGGGGGAGGGGGACATTCTGCACTTTTGCTACTTCCCATCGATGTGTCGACCTAGAGACTTTTTCTTGAGTTGACAGGTTTGACCATGGTGGCTAGACAAGCTCGCACTAGCTTCTGTTCACAACTTTCACCAGAGTGAGAGTTGAACTGGAGGCAGTGAAGCAGTGATAGTGCAAAATGCCCCTCTCCTGTCGCTGAACTACGCCCTCAATTCTAAACAATATTAGACATCCCATTACTTTGTTGTATTTGTGCAATGCAAAAAAACAACAAACAAGGATACGAGAAATGCTCACCTGATCCAATCTCAAAGTAATACTCTGCTTTGTGCTATCAAAAAGACACGCTCCAGTTCCATCAGAAATAATTACGCTGTAACCAGATTATTTTCTGCTAATAGTATTCGAATCATTGAAGTTCTTATCGAAAGAAACAGGCTCAAGCGACGTAAACACTAAGCAGAGGTCACACACTAAGAATACGTAAGTGGGAGAGTAGTCATACTATGGAAGTGTTCCCTACAGCATGGTCTCCAGAATCTCCCTTCGTTTACCCTCGGCATTGTTGGGAGTTGAATAATATTCTTTTGTGCCAGCAAGACTATTAAAAGAAACTTTATCATGGATTCAAAGTTTTTGGCAAATCGTCGACCTCGTACAACTGAGCGTGGCTCGAGACTTACAGTTTTTCCTCGGAACCGCCCAAGGCCTCATTCTCCAGTGTTTCCTATGGAACCTTAGGGGACAACCGAAAATCTCCAGTAAGTACTTAGAGAAGTTTCCATGCATATGGATGATGACACTGGCGCAAGGCACTACCCCTTTGAGCGGATGCGATATCCGCTTCCATAGGGTCGCACTACCCGACACGGTGCCGACACGGTTTCAACCAAATTACCTCTGGAGAAAAAAATTCCATCGAAATGTGGCCTCAGTGAGGGAGTAAAGAAAAATAGTGTCCAAATTTCAACATAAGAAATCATAACTCACCGATAATGAACGACTCGCTCACTCTTTAAGTTGATCGAGTACGGTGTCGCTTGACTCAAACAGTTTCTCTTCATCGTAAGCACTCTAAAACACTGCGAGTATGCGTGACACTATCTCATTTGAACCCATCCTTTGCTTAGATGGCTACACTGAAAAAGCTTCTATTCACTGACACATTTGATTTTTCTCTAGTCGTTCGATTTTATGACAGAATGAGTTTGATGCATAGGAAAGGTAAGCAAGACACGAAAATTCACTTTATTTCCAAAAAGTCCAAAATTGGGTGAAGGATGAACTTCTAGAAACGTCAGAACTACAGGCCGAAAAAACTGTTTTAGGTAGTTGATCCAGGCGTCTATCCCAATCCTACTCATCGGCACTGTTTTGGGTAAATTTGGTGAGGTATCATGTAGCATGTGATAAAGGCCTATACAGAAGAAGGAAAACTGAGAGAAGAGAATGAGAGCGAACTGAGCCGCCATTCCACCTATCCCCATGGTGAACCTAAAAGAGACTGCAGTAACAGTCATTCTATGAATAACGGATATCGTCAACACTGTGAGCCACCTAGTGCCCAAGTCCAGTGGAAGACAAAAAAATTTAGGTAGAAAATTGCAATCCTGTACATCTAAAGAGCACTATGCTATAGAGAACATACCCGTGGGACATGTTCATAACTATATCCACGCCATTGTTGAAACCTGTCCATCGCCAGCATTTCTGTAAAAGATTGGATGAGAGGCATGGTCATGATGCCGAAATGTCTTCAAGTCGACAGCATCGCGTCCATACTTTGTGATATGGAGGAATAGGAGGATAGGAGTAGGAGCGCCGAAAGAAAGTTATCCATAGACTAATAGAAGATGTTATGGAAATTTCACTTGATTATACAACTGCCTTGACTTACCGGCATACTATCTATCAATCGACCAAGACGTAAAGAATTGACATGAAAGTCGTCCATAGATAACTCGTTTACTCTAAAGTGGTAAGGTTCACAAAAAATAAGTAAATAACAATATCTCCACAACACCAACAGTCGCGCAAAACAGAGCGAGGCTGACTACCCGCGAGGAATTTGCCTGTAGGTTCTGATCATCGCTCTCCGAAGAATATTATTCTCACGCTGCCCTCCAGAACTACCATAACAACCTTAGAGGGAGGAGAACACGCCCTTTGACTGATCGAAGCCTTAAATCTGCGCAAAATTTACAGTTCTTTCCAACCAAGATTCCTTCACCAAGATTAAACAGACCCCTTCCCCTCACTAGCCATGTTTCACTCCGAACAATACTCTCAACTGAAGTTGTTATTGAGTAGCGAAGCGAAAATTGATAAATGATAAAGAAGGGTGGGCGGCAAACTAGCACATAATAGGAAGTGTAACTGTTGAGAAGAGATGATAAAAGACGAAAGGGAGGGTTACCAAATTCATAGCGCCAGTACCAACAACGGTGCGAAGTTGGTTCCAAGATACGACAGGAACATTACTGGTGGGTGACAAGAATGTAAAAGTAAGCAAAGTATCAACTAAACTCACGCTGTGGGATTTTCTTCATTGGTCAGCGTCGTTTTCCATTGATCAACCATTACAGCTCGGAGCACTTCTCTCGGTATCAACTTGTCGTTTTCAACAACATTCAAACTCGCTGAAAGAAATGAAGTAAGAAAGAATCGCGGCAAGGGTCCAGCAGGAAAGAGCTTTACAGAGGAAAGAGTCAGTTTTTCTCCTCGACTTTCAAGGCGATAGCGATATGAGTTACACTTCATTAAATTCTGATTGAACATTTCCACCGTCATATTCAGCAGCACATTGTACACTATCATGATACTCCGTCACAGCCTTCTGAACAAGCGCCATCGAGACATTCTGCCACCTGACTGTGATGCGTTGCCTGAGGTCAGCGAGGTCGTTGATTTCTCCGCCACTGTAGACCACCCTATTGAGCTCCGCCCGAACCGGTTTGGAGGGTGTTTAGGTCAGTGAGAAACAATGAGACATTTTCCTTCTTCCGGTAATCAGTGCCCGTCTATTTGAAGTAGGTGAGAGTTTTTCCAGTGCTCTTCAATTCTCACTTTCAGTCCGGAGTCCACGAAGAAAATATCGGTCTCTCCGTTCCAGGAACATCCGGTCCATACCAACAATCCGCGCCTTGGCGACTGCGGTGAAGATGATATCCTGGACCGTAGCGACACTGTCGGAGGTGCTCAACGTTGGAGGTCTTCCAGATCATAAGTCTCCAGGTAGTCCCCAGGTAGCTGTCCATGGGTGACTCCATACAAGAAGTTCCGCAGCTGTTTGGAGGTGACGTGAATTCCATAGAGCTTCGTCAGTTTGGCTGCGATTGGAGATGGCTTCAAATTTTGGTGAACATGAAGGCGAGGATGGGCGGGAGCTTACTCCTGCTTATCGCTTATGAGTTGTTGTAGCTATGGTGATGTGTAGACGAACAGGTGACGAGGAAGTTTATCAGATAGATGCACAGGGAGCCGACGTATCCGAATTAGAATGAACCTCACCATATAACTACAGACCGGCTCAATGTAAACAATGTTATATAGGAATAACAATGATAATTCCTAACATAAACAAGTGCTTCTCATTTCATTCACTGTAAGTCCTACAACACCTCCCCCTTTAAGTGGACAAATATCGGGATCTTCGAGGGTCCAGCTGGAGACGGTGTGGATGACGTCGGACGCTTTGTGACCGTCGAAGCGGTTTGGTAGTCATTGTCTAGGAGGTCACATTGTCCTTGCTCGTGGAGTTTAACAGTGGTAGATCAAATGCTTCCAGGAGGGTATTTGTCGTTGCTGTGTCGGTCCTCGATCGTAATTGGTTTACGTGTCGATGCCATATGTTATTTCCACAGCGGACTACGTATGTGGCGTTTCCAGCGCGTCGAATGATGATACCAGGTGCCCAAGCAGGCTTCGGTCCTCGGTAGTCTTTACGTTAACGGCGTCATTTACTTCGAAGCTGCGGTGTCGTGCTCCATTTCGACGATTGAGAGCTTCCATCTTGAGATCTGAGAGCTTCCATCTTGAGATCTCTTGTTCCTGCCGTGTCGTCGTTTGTCGGCAGCATCAAATCGAGTTAGGTTCGAAGTCGGCGTCCCAAGACGGCTTCTGCAGGTGAGCGTTGATCTGGTGTAGACGGGCATGACGTAGAGCGGTAAGCCATCAATAATGTCTGTAGAGCGTCTTCTGTCGCCTCCCCCTTCAACTTGGCAAGTCCTCTTTCGAAGGTGTCCACAAATCGTTCCGCTTGTCCGTTGCTTTGTGGATGGAACGGTGGTGTGCGTATGTGTGTGATTCCTCGGAAACGACAGAACGATATGAACTGTGAAGATGTGAACTGCGTCCCATTGTCTGTGACGAGTGTGACCGGATTTCCGAATTTGGCGAAAATTTTCTTCATTGCTTGTATCGTGGCTGATGAAGAAATCGTTGACATCTTTCAGGCCACTGGGAGTAGGCATCCACGATTATCAGGTAATATCGTCCTTCTATCGGTCCGGCGAAGTCAGCATGTATTCGATTCCATGGAGACGTTGGTTTCGCAGGATTGCACTTCTGCCTTGACTGTGTCCTTAGCAACTGAAGCACATTTGGGGCAGGTCCTGACCATGTGTTCGATGTCAGTGTCCAATGTTGACCAGTAGAGTAGCTTCGTGCGAGCATCTTCATCCTTGTTTGTCCTGGGTGGGCTTTGTGGAGTGCTGTCAGAACGCGATGTTGTAGCGATTGAGGAACCACTATACGGGATTCGTTCAGAAGACATCCACTGACAGTCGTGAGGGTGTTTCCTGCGTTTGTAATAAGACCATAAGGCGTGAGTTTGCGATCTCACTTTTGAAACATTTGCCGGATTTCGCACTGGTTGATCACTTGCTGGATCAAACGATCGGCTTTCGTAGCGATTCGGATGATTCGGCAGGATACTGGAAGGTGTCGACAGTTTTCTATGAGCTCGGCGGTGGTATCGGCGTCGACGGAGGCGATCACGTAGTCTTTTCGTATTGGCGAGTGTGACGCTCATGAGACGAGAGAGCGTCCACACTGCTCGAAATCCTTTGGTGTTGACGATGGTGGGCTGGTAGTTGAGTAACATGTGGCCCATCGCTTGAAGGACGTTGCCACTGTAGATTTGGTACTCCTTTCTTGCTTCCAAAGATCGCGACGAGCGGCTTGTATTCCGCCTTTAGCGTAAAGTGTCGTCCATGGATGAAGCGATGAACTTCTGCACGGCAGAAATGAGAGCGAGTGCTTCTTCTCAATCTGGCTTGTAGTTCTTCTGTGGCTGGTGTCAGGCAACGGCTTGCATAGTAAACTACCTTCTCGCCTCACTTCGGGAAGCGATGAGAAAGAGTTGCTTCGATTCACTAGTTGGAAGCATCGGCAGCTACGAAGATTGGTAGACCGGGGTCGGAAGTTGAGTTAACAAGAGATCCGATCAGTGTTGCCTTGATCTTGTGCGAAGAAGATTGGCCACTCTTGTGTCCATTCGCAGACAGCCATCCTTTTTCGTGAGAGCGTCTAGTGGAGCGGCGTAAATTGCGCAGATTCCTTGACGAAGTTTCCATAAAAGTTGATGAGTCCTAGAAATGAGCGAAGCTGGTTGATGTCTGTTGGAGACGGCATTTCTGAATGGCTTTGATCTTGTCTTGGATCGGGGTGTCGTCCTTGTGCATTGACGAAGAACCCAAGTAGGCAATTTCTGTCTCGTAGAAATGCATTTTTCGGTTGTACACGAAAATCCTAGTCCTGGATCCTCTTGAACACTGCCTAGTCGAGTGTTATGTTCATCGATGCGTTCTGGCCATTGGACCAGTATGTCGTCGAGAAAGGCGGCAGTTCCATCTATTCCAGTGATGAGTGCGTCCATGCCCTGTTGGAAGATGCCAGGTGCAGGTTTCACTCCAAATGGTTAGTCGATTGAAAACGTAATATCCACGGTGGGTATGATTTGTCAACAGCTTCTTTGACTCATCACCACTTCCAACTGAAGGAGCTTCAAGCGATATCGAGCGAAGTAGCGTCCTTGAGTTTTGTGAAGATGTCGTGTGGACTTGGAAGTGGGTGTCGTGTTGTTCCACAATGCGTTGTTGAGTCCAGTTGAGTAGTCTGACAGAGTCGAATCGTTCGCGTTTTTCTTCTGAACGACGACGACCATTGCGGCCCATTCGGAGTGGTCGATGGGCCGTCAAGACTTATTAGATACCAGACGATCTATTTCGGTCGAATCTTTGGCAAGAGCCGCATATACGAACAGGCGAGCATTCAGAGACATGGCTTCGCTTCTGGCTTCAGCACGAGTTTAGCAGTTGATTGGGTACAACGTCGTAGCGCTCCTGGTGTGAAAAACTGCTGGGAACTTCCTTCCTCAGATGGCGTAGTAAAGAGAAGTATTTCAAGGGTGCTGAGCGTCTTTGAAAGATACGTGCAAATTGATCCTTCTGATGAGATGACGGAATACGCTGCTCGTGTTGGGCGATCCAGTCCATACCCAACAGCGATGGCGTGTCGGCTACGTAGTAGGTACCTTGCCTCGATGACCATCAATGACGAAGTTGCAGTCGTAGCGTCCTCGAACTGTTGATCGCCTTGTCGTCTGGCGGACTTTCAATGTCAGTCCCAGGGGGTAGTTAACTTTGGACTACCGACCGCGACTGACGACGTTGTTGGTAGTTCTTCGCTTCCGCTGTGGCTTTCTGCTTCTTCTTCCTCGTGAAGTTCTTGCAGAATCTGCTTGTGACCAAGTTGTCTTGCAGTCGTGACATGTTTATTTCCAGGAATGGGCAGGTCCCTCGATCCAGTGGTTTGCCTCCACAGCGAAGGCATGCTGAGGCCGGCTCGCCGATTTCCATTTTTCTGGTTGTTATTGTCGACTGCAATTGATCGTGGGCTGGAGCGGAATCGCTTCCGAGCTAGTCGCGGCATCTTGACGATTGTCGAGGACAATTGCTGTATCTCAGCGTGAGCTTCGCTTACAATGTTGTTTTTGGTATTGTCCTCCATCCTTGCGGAGGTTCAGTAGGTACCGCGATGTCGGGTCCTCAGGGCAACCAAGGAAGGTTGCTCTTCATTCCGTTGAGTTCTTCACGTATACGTAGCGTCTGACAAAAACCACGTATTGTGACAAACACTTCCGTCAAGAACCGATATAGGTCTTCTAGTGGAACGTCGCACGCTTTCCTCGGAAGGATGTGGTTTGCGAATAGGCGCATAGGTGAGGCGTCGAGTTTGGCGACGCACGAGTCGCGCTTGGCAGCATTGTCAAGTATGCACCGCGTCCTTCGCGATGACATCTCATAGCGATTGCACCAAGACGTCAAGAACGGTACAGCGTTGTCCAAGATCGTATACGAACTCAGTGCAGACGTGATGAAAGAGAATTTGTGACCGACGCTCGGCCGTGTGACGACAGGAGCTGAGATGTGATTGGCGAGACGAAGCGAACATACTTCCATGCCGGTGTCTAAAGTTTTGCTAAACATCTTGTTGCTGGGCCTTGCCCTGCTGCATCAAGGATGGTGCTGCAAGGCTCCTGCTTGAACCCATCGTGAGTTCTGTTGGTATACTCTGGAAAACTGCGGTACATATTACTCACTTTCTGTCGGATTTCTTCTTGTCCTTCGATAGTCTTCGGTCTTGGTCCACGTCCAGTTCGCTGATCGCCAGTTGTTGCTAGCTTATGGTGATGTATAGATCAACAGGTGACGAGGAAGTTTTATCAGATAGATGCACAGGGAACCGCACGTATCCCGAATTAGAATGAACCTCACCATATAACTACAGACCGGCTCAATGTAAACAATTGATATATAGGAATAACAATGATAATTCCTAACATAAACAAGTGCTTCTCATTCATTCACTGTAAGTCCTATAACATTATCTGGGCATCTTTCGCCCTGGTGCTCGTATCCATGTTTTCTGTCTGGGCTTTGAAACTTCACATATGTGACTCGGCGCTGTAGTGACTTTTTCTTGCCCCCCCAGGGGGAAAAACTCTTCAGGCCAGTTATCGGAGTCCTCAGAGGATTGCACCCACTGTGAGTTTATCAACTGATAACAGAGTTACTCGCAACAGTGCTATTATTTGGGCGGTTACTCAAGCAGATCACTCTCAAAATGACAATCGGGGCCTCCCACCAATCTTCAGCACATTGCGAAGCAAACATTAATACCTACTACATGATACCAGAAGTAACCAATAAATCGGTAAGAAGTACCTAGGGTAGTGCGTGATATGATGAAGGCGTAGTGCAGCAACCAATGCGGGCAGTCTCACGAACAATGTACCGTAAAGGATAGCTGGAGAGGGTCTCGTTCATAAGCCGAGTGAACTCGCTGTCTGGTAAAGCGGAAGCGTGCCGGTTTTTCTTGAAGAAAGATCCACTGAAAGAAAGTACGTAAAACCAAACAAACGCAAGAGAGGGCCATTACGAACAAAGCAGTTAACGAGCTGTTCTCACCATTTTGATCGCTATATAGATGTCCATCTCGCCTTCCATGATGGAAGCTCAGAGGAGAAATTAAGCGAATGAACGTATCCTCTCTGAAGAAATAAAAGACTTGGGGATCCAAAACTGTAAGTAGACATAAGATAAGTCCAACATCATAGACATTATGATGAGCTTCCAATTAGGAAGGATGACAATTGAAAGATTCCCAATGTGGAAAAAGATGCCAGAATCACGAGCAGCATGGAACAGACGAGATGGTTCTATTCCTTTCAGTCTGCTTTAATTAGGTGGCCTCAATCGGGTCGACTGTTTGTTACTTCCGTGTCTCTGCCCTTTTCTTCGGTGCTAACAGTTTTGTTTTCTAAGCCGGAGGTGCTGTAGTGGCAAGTCACACTCATACCACTCGTGCGGTTTTGGGTTCAAACCAGGCTGGACTCCACCCCCCCCCCAGGCCAACTCAGGCTTCTACCCTCCGGAGACGGTTAATCGGTAAGATTCGAATGAGAGGATAATAACCTAGATTTGGACATTGGCTGGCCCCTGCAAGTCATTGTATAGACCACATCGCACTCAATAACCCGCCACGATTCCGAATGGAAGTAGAATGCGCGCGGCATCCCACAAAGGGATTGACGGCGACGGCGAAGGCTTCACCCTTTATCTATTGATTTTTTCTCGGAATATCAAAAACAGTGTGATACTTCAAACGTTCATTCTAAAAAACTCAAAAGACATCAAAAGTCTGATTTTTTTTTGCAGTCAGCTTGCAATATTTCTTTGCCTAGCACCTTCGTCAGGCCTGAACTTTCACCTGGTTTTTGATTAGACAGTATCTACTGAACTTACAAGGACTGCTCCCCCAATCAATCCACTTACATTGCAGTCACGAAATAGCCAACCCACCGTGACGTTCCCCAATAATGGCATACTGTGACGTGATGATTTGTATTATGTCGCAGTTCGTCCCTGTGTTTATCGCGGGTAGTACCATCTCCAGGGCCTCCAGTATTTTCCTTTCCATTAAGTTTTCTACTGAGGGGTGCAGTACTTCGATGATTAAAGACGGCGTTCTTGGTGAGCGTGTACTTTTATGCGATCTTAGAGAAACTACTGTTAGGGTAGGAGGGTGAATTTCCCAGCGCTCTCCGGTGCTCGTCGGTACCTTTGCAGAAGGGCCCAACAAATGTCCCCACATATTTTTGCCCGCATCCGTGACACTCTACAAAGTAAACTGTCCCTTGAGCTGAGAAATTTTATGGATTACAGTGACTAACTTGCCCAGGCACACCTATCTTCATAAGGCCTTAAAAAGTGAGAAGACATTCAAATTTGGTGCAGGACGGAATATCAAGCGTATAGGGAATAGTGACCTTTTTACTATATTACTTCCTTCTAATACTGTGATTTCATTGAGATACGGCAACACCACGGAAATTATATCCGCGGCATGTAGTCTAAACGTATGGGTGTGAGGCTTGTGCAACCACTGTCCCTGAAAATATTGTCCATCATCGAATCCACTTCTGATGATTGCTGGGTGCGGATTTTCCCCTTAGTGATTACCATGTTTGACAACACTGGCTTTCATATACAACTTCCAGCGTGCAGCAGGACATTCACTGAAGCTGGCTTGCTATACCAGGATAAGTCCAAGGTTCCATTCTCAATCCGAACTTTTGCGTATGAGAATGGAACAAATACTTCAATGTTTGGGTTTTCCACAGTAAACGGATGCTGGGCTCCTGCGAGTAAAAACTGAGATGTGTTCCTTCTAATTCTTCTTGGGACGAACCACTTATGAATACGTCGTCGATATTTTGTTTATAAAAAATATCCCAGCTGTCAGTGCCTTCGTTCCAAAAAGTCCAGGTACACAATGCACAGCAGTGGTGCTATTCGTGATTCTATGGCTAAGGCTCGATGTTGCACATAAAATCTTCCGTGAAGTTGGAATATGTTGTTCTGCAGTGTCGCCTTGAGTAAATCCTTGAGGTCATTTTCGTCCGAGCCAAATGTGTATGTTTCTTCTTTATACTGCCTCCACAGGACTAACGAAGCTTCTATTGCATCTCGAGTGTTGACCGTTATTTAGTGTAACAGCATCGAAGCTAGCATAATACGCACTGGTGAGTATATGGCTCTGGTCCAGGCATGTAATGAAATCCCTGGTCTTTATTAAATGTGAGGCTACGAGGTGTAAGAGCGGGGGGGGGGAAGAGATTGAATGATATCAGTTGATTTATCCGCTGGTCCACCACAACAGGAGATAATGGAGCGGGCTGGTTTTGACGTCCTTTTCGGTGAGAATACTTGGAGCAACAGCCACAATTTTGTGAGTTCTAACAAGCGAATAGAAGGTGGATATGCAGGATGAGGATGATAAAAATCTTCTGTCCCACGATCCTCTAAACTACGAGTAGTGACTGCCATGTCCATATCCTCAACGACTCGATCCCGCTTTTGTCTACAATACCATAGCTTAGCTTTCCCTTAATTTCCATAAGCTTTTTAAGTCCTCTAATTTCTTGTACCGTAGGTTACACCTAAAATTTGTTTGATTCGGTGTTGCATAGGCATTTCCAAGTTTTAGGTGTAAATCGGTCAGCAGTGGCTGGAGCGACCCAATAAGTTTTGGAGCACAATATTCGCTTTTAAGGACAGAGTGGCAGCAAGAATAGAGGACTTCCGATCTAATACAAAGAGACCGTTGTTTTCCGGCCATTACATTCATGCATTAATTTTTTCTTGCTGCCGAGACAAACTGCAGTCATAGTTTTAAGGGATAACGTTTACTGCAATTGCGGACCCAGATTTAACGTGGCTTCCATATCATCGTCCAGTCGCTCGGTTCCTATGATAGTGCAACGTCTCGGTGATATTGCATCTCATTTTATGAATGAGTCTTGATGTAGGTCGGTGGAGCCATGTAAGTTTTGGAACTGTTATTTAGCCGCTTATGCCCAAGCCGGCGTAGCTGTGATTATACTGTCTGATTCTGAAGCACAATCGTTCCCCATTTTTTCCTCGTTTTCCTTCACTTGTTAACCGTGCTCGCAGAAAATTAGGCGATGAGGTTATGCCATGTATACATGCGTTTCTTCTGTCAGGTCAGACAGCGATGCTGGCATTGAGTAATAAGTCCTTCAATGAGACAAGATTATGTCTGACTCCGCCTGTTGTTGTAAGGTACCACTCTAAAAAACAGTAACCTAGGTAAAACATGTTAATTTTTACTTCGAGAAGAAACTTTAGAGATTCTCGTATAAAACAGCCGCTTAGTGACAAGCTACACATTTCAGTAAGACAGCAATTTTAACTGCTGATTTGGTGTGGACGTTGCAAGTCCCGAACGCACCGGAGTATTGTGCTGTCCCGGGGTCTCATTTCATCCGACTGTTTGAAAAACACTATGATATTCCAACGTTTATTCAAAAAACTCAGATGACAAAAATCTCAAACGCTTACTCGAAATCAATCAGCTTGCAATATTCGTGCCTAGCACCTTCGTCAGCTGAAATTGTTTAACCTTGTGTTTTTTAGTTACACAGTTTCTTATACTTATACAAAAATCCAGTTTTTAAGGAATGCCTCCCAATCAATCCATTACCCTGCAGTCACGAATAGCCAATCACCCTGACCGTACCCTCAAATAATGGAATACAGTGACACGATCAAATGATGATTTGTATTATGTCGCGGTTCTTCCCTGTTGTTTATTTCGGGTAGTAGCCGTTTTATCCCCAAGGCCTCCAGTATTTTCCTTTCCACAGCGTTTTCTACTGGGGAAGGATGTTAAGTGAAAGTGAGCTATTTGAATTTAAATGTATATTGATTGAAAGGTCTTTGGACGGGGATAACGAAACTGCTGTATCGCAGAGTGCGCGTAGATGCGTAGATGGCAGTAGAATAGGCAGAGATCCTGAACTGAACTGAAGTACACCGCTCGGAATGAGCGGCCTATATACTGACTCGAAATCACTAATGGTGGTGGTCATTTATCGTCGTCGTCTGGTATCGCAGAACCCTTTTGTGTGACCGATTGCGGCATTCATAGCCTTTATGTCGTCGATATGAACAGTTTCTGACGAAGGTTGCACTGCTCCGCATAGCCAGCATGGAGATGGAGGCGGCTCCGAGGGCAGTGAGGAACGTTTGTCGTTCTTGTCGCGGACCGCCTGGGGGCGTTTAGTCGATTGAAGCGGATGCTCTGCTCGTCCTGTCTGTCCATGTCGCATGCACATTTGACGATCCGTACTCAGCCATCTTTGTGACCGGCCTGAGATTTGTGAGCCGTTTGCATTCCTCTGTGAGAGACTGAACCGTGCACTCTGACTGGTCTCGATTTTGTCAAGCAGCTTGAGTCGCATGAAAGCATAGTATTTTTCTCTCTGTGCACTCCAAATCGTTTTTTTTTCATAACTCTCGCGATTGATCATGTTGTGAGTAATGTTTCTGAACTAATCGAGCCATAACGAACAATACAACGAAGAAAATTTCTAGTTGATGAGGTTGTCATACGAGCCGAAGACTTCCAACAGGTGCGAAAGCACCACTTTGGAATAGAACATCTTTCAACACTATGTAGGTGATGAATGAAGGTTTTGCCCATCACGTTCTCCAGCACGATTGCCACATCAATGCCACGTCATGTGGAAGCATTTTCCAACTACATTCATCTTCGTGCACAACTTCATGCGATTATGGATCCAGCCATGCCGTTTGAAGGATAAAGTCATTTTTCAAGGCCAACTCATTCGCTGGAATAATTTTTGTTGTGAAAAATATGCTTCTCATATCAATAAAAGAAGTCAACAACTAAAAAATGTTCTCCGGGGTCTCCACAATCAGTTGAAAATTATTCCGTCACGACATTACCTGGCACGAGAGTTATGCGAAAATTTTTGCACAGAGAGCACTTTCGAATGCAAATGAGCACACGCATAAAGGATCCAAAACATTGCGCACATTCTGGGCTCTACGACGTAACCACCGGCCACCTTGCTATGATCGCATTAGTCTTACGACGTAATTCGTACCGAATGCGAATGCTCCCGCTAGGAAGCTCCTTAACTTTTTTTCTTGGAGGTCCACAGCAGATAGAAAGACGTTTTCGTAATCCCGGCCAAAGACCTTTCAGTCTGTATACAGAATCCCTCTCTATGAATCTTACCGAGCGACCGTGTTATTCCTGAGAAGACTATGATCATCAACAAATATAGTGATAAATTGTTGTTGTGTTGTCTGCCCTATAAAAGGGGGACGGTTGTTCAAAATAAACAATTCACTTCACTTCTCTCACCTCGCCTTCTACACCGGCCATCTACACTCCCGCCACACAAATCGATACAACTGGTGCATCGGCCGGGAAGGGCAAGGAGTCAAGGAAGCCGAAGAAGAAGAAAGAAACCAGGAAAACTCAAGAGCCCAAGAACAACTGAAGTGACGCCAAACACAAACGAAGCTCTGTGAGTCACTTGAAATGTCTCTTTCCTTATCTAACCGCCAAGGAATCCTGAGGCGGTCAATAAGTAGGCTATCCTCTCTTCTACGAAGCACAGCAGATCTTCACTCTGCGCCCGGACGAAGGAGGCGGACAAGAAGATCGCCTTATGCTCAGAATGAGGATCAGCAACGCCAAAAAAGCAATCGAACTGGAACCTGCAAGGTCGGAACTTCTACAAAGGGCCGAAACAGTTGCAGAGGAAGCGCGCATAGTCCTGGACGAAGCACAGGAAGCGCATACAACCCTGACCATACTTCAGCAAGCAATCGAGTCTTCTGAAGTACCCCATACCCCGCCTTCAACTGGAGCACTAGAAATGAAGCTAGCTCCAATCCCCATCCCCAAATTAGTGGCGAAATTTGGGAATGGGAAACATTCCGGAAAACGTTCGAACATACCGTTCACTCAAGAAACATTGATGATCTCTACAAATTCAACTACCTCCTGGATGCCCTCCAAGGAAATGCTAGAGAATCAGTGAAACAGTTCGAGATTTCAGGACACACTTATCCTCTAGTAATAGCATACCTCAAAGACAAATACGGCGACAAGGAAGCATTAACGAGACTCTACTCCAATCTTCAGGCGACACAGGCTCAAACTAACCACTTAGTAGATCAGGAAACTCGTTGCGAAAAACTAGACTCCATCAGCTGGGAATCAAGGACGAGCACGTTGATAACGTATTTCTACAGAAACAGCTACTTGGCAAGTTCTCACCTGACGTCCAAAGATACATCCTGCGACAAAAGTCAAAACAAAAGGCCAACGGTACATGAGATACCCAATCGCTACTGTTAGCGGCAACAGAATTCATCAAAGATGAGGTCTAAATATCCCACCAAATGAAACAATGGACTACCAGTAATACCACACGGACGATGTCAGACATTTCTCACGGAATTACGCCTCGTCAGTTTTGTCATAACTCTTGCTTCTACTGCGGGAAAAGTGGACATAAACCGCGGAACTGCAACGAAGCCATAACACTGGAAGCGACTTGAGATTATGAAGAAACAAAAACTCTGCCATAACTGTGGCGGAAGGGATTACAAAGCTTCAGTCTGCACTAGAGGAGCCTGTAGTATATGCTGAGAAACGGCCATCATACATCTATCTGTAAAGTTGAGCCTTCCGTCGAACAACCAGACAGTTCATCGTCAAAAACAGACCTCATACGATACCTCCACGAAGCCTCAACCTGTCAAGCGTCCCTCATCGACCAAGCACACGACGCCAAATCTTATAGACCCCTTGAAATCGTCTCCACATAGAGTTCAACATACTAGCGACAAAGAAGATAGGTCAGAAATCCAAATTCTAGTTGGACAGGCTCAAGTTCTGAACCGTTTAACACTAGCACATGAAGACGTATCAGGACAAAGAGATGCAAAACAAAGAGATGTCGAGGAAACTTCTGTTCAGAGCACTCATAGAGAAACATGAGTATAAGGATTCCCAAGCACAGTCGATTCTAGAACAGGCATGTGAACAATTTTTCGAATTTGAAAGAACAGATACTCGCAAATTCACTGAACTCTCTTCTGAAGAGCGGAGGTTTACGAACGCAGCAATCCGGAAAACAGCCGAAGAAAATAGTGAGGTACGAGAAGATGGTGACTACGTACGCCCTGTTCGAAAAACCAATGTCAGTCAAGTAACAGACAACAAGCAGCTCGCTTATCGACCTCTGAAGGCTAACTTGAGTCATTCAACGAAAAAAGAAGCCGTACTACAACACTACTATGATACGATCATAAACCAGTTGGAAAAGGGAGTAATCAAAGAAGTCAGTGAAGAGCGAAGTTGTGAAACACACAAGCTGTGCACTACTCAGCGCATCATGCAGTCATTACTCCTCAGAAAACGACTTCCAAACGTAGAATCGTATTGGATCCATCTGCACCGCTTGAGTATTCTCCATCGCTCAACGACGACTTGAATCGAGGTCCAGTTACCCTTCTGAGGAAATGCGACATATCACTTCGTTTCAGAACAGGACAGACAGCAATCATTAGTGACTTAGAAGAAACCTCCCTGCAAGTTTGCCTACATTCTTCGGATAGAGATGCAACCAGATTCATGCGGATTTGGAGCATCCATGACCTGCCTTCTCAAGAAAACATCGTCAAATATCGATTAAATCACCTTACTTTCGGACTGAACTGCCCACCGTTCCTGCTCGCTGGAACAATCAGTCACCGCTTACAGACGATCGTAGAAGATAAGGAACTAGCCAAGAACATAGAAGACAATATCCACGTTGACGAACTCGTATTGACAGCATCTTCAACGAATGAAGCCTTGGAAACTACGAAGACACAAAAAGAACATTCACCGAGCTCTACATGAACTTACGACAATTCCATTCGGCACCGACGGACCTATGCCAGTCCGAAGAAATAAAAGTCTCCAGCATCACGTGGAACACAAGAAGCGATGACACAATTGCTGAACTCCAGAAAATCACACACAAGCAGTATCTCACAGCTGTCGAAAGGAAACTGGCACTACAAGTGATCATCCGTGATCATCATAGAAAACACCTTCGAGAAGCTGTTCCAGAAACAACAGTAAGCAAAAACGAGGAGAAAACCAGCCATAAAAGCCTTCAACAGCAGGACAACCGCTATAATCTAAGACCGCGTCAGCACATACACTAAAAGGAAGATCAGAGATTAGAAGGCACAGAAGACACTGAAATCACTGAACCATCGAAGAAAGAACCACCGATTGCAAGAAGGAACAACAATCAACAGCACAGAGCGAAATCACCATCATCAAAAGCATCACGAGACGAATCAGACGACGACAATAACGCCCGCCCCCGAGTATAGAGAATCCCTCTCTATGAACCTTACCGAAGCGACCGTGTTATTCCTGAGAAGATATGATCATCAACAAATACAGTGATAAATGGTTGTTGTGTTGTCTGCCCTATAAAAGGAGGCGGTTGTTTGAAATAAACAATTCACTTCACTTCTCTCACCTCGCCTTCTACATCGGCCATCTACACTCCCGCCACACAAAACGATACAGTCTGTATACATTTCATTTCGAATGGCCACTTCAACCTACCATCCTTATTGTGAGTGGTATAGTACATTGGAGGTCGAATATTTAAATATCTGCCAAACGAGGTTTTTAGATGACACCTTTACTGGCCTAACGTTTCGACCTTCTAGTCTTCTTCAGAGGTCTGAAAATGGCTCGAGGCTTTTAATTTGTTACCTACCCGACCAAACGCCCCTCCCACTCTAGCATTTCTGACCTCGTTTCCCGAACGCTTCCCAAAAACCCGGCAATGAATCCTAACAACTCACCGAGGTATCACCGTGCGGAGCTCAGCTCACGCAGTGAGTTAGTTGTACCAGTAAGGACGAATGAGACTGACTTGCGTCTCACTGTGCCACATATGTAAGTCAGAATTGTAGCGCACGTAGTCCTTACTGTAAGCTCGACTCTTAGCAAACGGCTAGGAATTTCATTTTGATAATGGGCCAGACACTCGTTTCGGGTGTGTTCATTTCCTGCAGTTTTCTCCGGCGAAAATCCATTATGATTCCCAGAAACTTTCCTGGCCTGAATTTTCCGT
Source organism: Cooperia oncophora (assembly GCA_036418165.1). Taxonomy (NCBI): domain Eukaryota; kingdom Metazoa; phylum Nematoda; class Chromadorea; order Rhabditida; family Trichostrongylidae; genus Cooperia; species Cooperia oncophora. The sequence continues at coordinate 21,240 of MU912535.1, forward strand.
CTCGTACGCCCAGCAATAACACATTTAACATCAAAGTCGTTTCTTCATGCTGCTCCATCGCTAATGCGTTGCCTACAGGGAGTGGTCCTGATATCACGCCGGTGCATTTTCCGCAAGCTAGTGTTCCCAATGCGGTGAGCCAATTACCCTTCCTGCTTTCTTCCGAGGATTCGTGCTAGTTTACACGCCCTACATCAGCTCATACGATTACTTCAGCTTTCCCACAAAAATCCCGTAGCGCCTTTTTCATTGGATGACGTTGTCATGTAAAGTGCAATAACATCAAATGACTCTGCTAACAATCTTGTTCCGAAATCGAATTGCGTACCTGCTGTAGGAAGTTGCTGCGTGTTGGTCAGGGTGTGGGGAATTTTCTCAGCAACTGGCTCCTATTGCATGACGAGGTACCATGATATGTGGTAGGTTGGCGTCACCAAGGCAGCTTACTATGGGGTCTTATCTCGTACGTGTCCGGTGACATTGATAACATGTCGTCAGGAGCTAGCTGTGGGTTTTGATTAGACTATAAAAGACTGGACAAGCGCGGCTTGTCAAGCCTGAGCCTAATCAACAGCTTTCTATTCAATGACGGCAGACTTTCCCACCGTCATCCACACGCGATTGAGGCGTCTACATTGGCCCATTAAACATCAACGGCTGGCGCGATGATAAACGGATGAGTCCTGCAGATTCGTCCGTTACTGGCGGTAACGTACCATGAGTCCGATTACTCAATAAGCAGTCGCCTAGACATTATTACGAAACGAAATACGACCGAATTTGGCGCTCACTTTCATGAGAACTGCTGGTAATGACATGATTAACAACTCTACCGAAACAGCCGCTTTACTGACGAGTAGTGCTCCGAACGACGATCAAATGGTCAAGGGCCACTATTTTGGGCGACACTCAGCTTTCCGCTAAAGCCTTGAGATTCCTAATGTCGGACCATCATTCGCGACAACTCAGAAACATCAATGCAGTCGTATACCGTAAGGTTGTTGGTGGGATTGCACCGATGAGAGATCTACCTGCCCGATACAAGGGTAGGCGCGATAACAACTTGCAGACCGCCTTGGCTCCCAGATCAGAGATCGCTACCTGTTGTGCCATTCCGCGTACCGTCTATAAGGAACCTGAGCCAGTGAGTCGATTCAGATGTGAAGTTCAGAATTCTTGCATCAGGTGTGTTCAACCACTAAATCGATGCTGATGGCTTCACCACAACAACACGACTGATTTATGAGCCATGGCTAAGGACTCAGGAAGTACGCGAGTCTCAGAATCGAATGGTACAATGCGCGTTTCGTTAGTGACAAAGGGCGGCGCAGTTCGACGTAATGCCACAGTCTACTGCGACGTGAAATAACCGAACTCCATCTGCAGCGACTCATCTGTTTATCATCGCGCGCCACCGCCGATGTTTTAATGGTGTCAATGTAGACGCCTCAATCGCGTGTATATGACGCGTGGGAAAGCCTGCCGTCATTGATAGGAAAGCTGTTGATTAGGCTCAGGCTTGACAAGCCCGCTTGTCCAGTCTTTTATAGTCTAATCAAAACCCACAAGCTAAGCTCCTGACGAACATGTTTATCAATGTCACCGGACACGTACAAGATAAGACCCATAATCAGCTGCCTTGTGGACCAACCGACCACATATCATGGTACCCATGCCAATAGGAGCCAAAAAATTCCCCCACACCTTGACCAACACGCACCAATTTCTACAGCAACTACGCATTCGATTTCGGAACAGATTGTTAGCAGAGTCATTTTGATGTTATGCACTTTACAAGAACGTCCAAAACGAACAAGCGCTACGGGCCTTATCCGAAATGTTGGATATTTTTATGTTACGGCCATGAACACCTTTGTACTTAACAAAGTGCACGTCATGACGCTGGTTGAAGAATGCTTGCGTTGCAATATCTTTCAAATGGTCAGGACAATATTTACTCTCAAGTAAGGGGTTTGGCATGGGTCAGCGACTAGCACCTGTGCTTGCTGTCTGCTGAGCAGAATTGAAGAACCAGTACTGAGTCGCTCTCCTTTGATGTACTGCAGGTATATATCAACGACTGCTCCATTATAACATCAACACAATCCGAATGGATGAGTGTTTCCGATTACTCAATGAGCAGTCGCAGTACATTAAGCCTCACGCGAGAAGTACCAAAACACGGTTGGCTACCATACACTGAATACGCAGGCGAAGCTGTCCAACGGCATTGCTAACGTGAATTGTACCACAAACTTAGTTGTAAAATGATCCTCATTTCACGCAACTCTTCCCATCCTGCTGCAGTGAAAACGTGCAGTCATCAGGAACATGATCACAAACCACGATGTGTACAGGCGATGAGAACGACTAGAGTCAAGAGCTCTAGCTTCAAAAATTGCTGGAGAGAATGGTGATGCGGTACGAGACCATCGCAGACATCGAGTGCTAGCCTACGACATGTATCACGCCAGGGGAAGATACCCTTATGCCTTCCTTTTATTTCCGATGACATCAGCACTGAAATACGTCGCAGTAATGTTAGGGCACGATTACACGACGATGTTGTCTTGGTGAATATCCCCAACAGCAACATCAAACGCCAACCTTGCGCAACAGACAACTGTACGACAGACAGTGCTTGACACAGACTGCGTTATCTGCCCATATGGAAAGTCAGGAGATTGTGGGAAAGCTGGAGTAATTTATGAGCTTAATGTAGGGCGGTGTAACAGCACGAATATCGAGAAAACGGAAGGGTATTGCTACCCGCATTGGAGAACACCTAGCTGGGAAAAGGCGTGATATCAGGGACCACTCCCTTAGGCAAGCATAGGATGGAGCAGCATAACGAAACGACTTTGATGTTAAATGTGTTATGCTGGCGTACGCAGACGGAAACTTCAGCCAGGAAAGTTCTGGAATCATCCTGGATTTTCGCAGAAAACCAAGAATGAACAACCGAAACGAGTGTCTGGCCATTACAAATGAATTCTGCCGTTTGTATCAGAGTGCGAGCTACAGTAAGAACTACGTGCGCTATGGCAATTTTGTGTTATGCGACACAGTGAGACACAAGTCAGTCTCATTCGTCCTTACTGGTACAACTAACTCACTGCGTGAGCTGAGCTCCGCACGGTGATACCTCGGTGAGTTGTTAGGATTCATTGCCGGGTTTTTGGGAAGCGTTCGGGAAACGAGGTCAGAAACGCTAGAGTGGGAGGGGCGTTTGGTCGGGTAGGTAACAAATTAAAAGCCTCGAGCCATTTTCAGGCCTCTGAAGAAGACTAGAAGGTCGAAACGTTAGGCCAGTAAAGGTGTCATCTAAAAACCTCGTTTGGCAGAAGTATTTAAATATTCGACATCATGCCGAGGTTACAATAAGGGACAACGTGGAGATTATTGTACTTTGGAGGGTTTCTTGCTGAGCACCCTTCATGCGATGCCTGGAGAAACTACTGTTAGGGTAGGAAGATGCACTGAGGTAAGGATAAGGATGATAGTGAAGGAAGACAGGCATTGCTCTAAGTAATTCCACCGATAAGGACATCAAAGCCTGCTCCATTATCTCCTGTTGTGGTGAACTCAGATAAATTATCAGATATCAGATAAATTAGCTGGTTATAGTCAAGCTGTTTCCCCACTCTTACACCGCGCAGCCTCATATTTTACAAACACCAGGGATTTCATTACAAGCCTGGACCACAGCCATATACTCACTAATGCGTATTATGCTAGCTTCGATGCTGTTACGCTGTACACCACTGTCAACACTCGAGATGCGATAGAAGCTTTGTTAGTCCTGTGGAGGTACAAAGAAGAAACGTACACCTTTGGCTTGGATAAAAACGACCTCAAGGATTTACACAAGGCGACTCTGGAGAGCAACACATTCCATCTTCACGGAAGACTTTATGTCCAACATCGAGGCTTAGCCATGGGATCACGAATAGCAACACTTCTGGGCATTGTGTACCTGGACTTCTTAGAACGAAGGTCGCTGACAGCTGGGATAATTTTTTTCGACGACGTAATTATAACTTTTCCTAATTCTTCCCAAGTAGAATTAGGAGGAACACATCTCACTTTCATTTCTCATCTCACTTCACGTAGGAGCCCAGCATCAAGTTTACTGCGGAAAACTCAAACAATGCGAGGATCTGTTCCATTCTTAAACACAAAAAGTTCGGATTAGGAACGGAAAGACGGAGCTATCCCGGTATAGAAAGCCAGTTTAAAAGGAAGTGCTGCGGCACGCTAGAAGTTGTCACCGCCTGTATATGAAAGTCAATGTTGTCCGAAACTGGTAATCACGAAGGAGAAAATTCGTACCCAACAATCATCAAACGTGGATTCGATGGTGGACAATATTTTGAAGGACAACGGTCGCACAAGCACTGACACTCACACATGGAGACCACATGCTGCGGATGGAATCACCGTGTTGTTGCCGTATCTCAATGAAAGCACAGTATCAAAAGCAAATAATAAAGTAAAAAGCTCACCACTTCCGGTACGTTTAATATTCCGTCCTCCACCAAAGTCAAAACGCCTTCTTACTTTTTAAGGCCTTATGAAGATAGGTGTGGATGGGCAAGTTGTAGTTATTGTTATGACCTCAAAATTTCTCAACTCAGAAACAGTTAACTTGGTAGAGTGTCAAGGATGTGGGCAAAAATATGTGGGGAAAACTGTTAGGCCCTTCTGCAAAGGTGCCGGGGAGCGCTGGGAAATCCACCTTCCTACCCTAAGTGAAATTGTGAATGAGCACCTCATCAAAAACCACCGCCCTAATCATCAAAATACTATAACTCAGTAGAAAACGCAATAGAAAAAGTGGAAACCTAAAGGAAAATACTGGAGGCCCTGAAAATAAAACGGCTACCGAAAAAAAAACAGTGACGAACTGCGTGACGTAATGCAAACCATCAGCTGAGCAGTGTCACGGTATCCTATTATTTAAGGATATGAACAGGATGAGTTGGCCATTCCCTGACTGTGGGGTAATGGATTGGTTGGGGAGCAGTCCTTGTAAATTAGATTTTTTTACAGGTATACTGTGCAACAAACAATCCAAAAATTTTAAGCCTGACGGGCACCGAAATATCGCAAGTTGATTGATTTTGAACTATAGAGACTTGATGTTTTGAGTTTTTTGGAATAAACGTTCGGAGTACCACCACGTTACGTACTGTTTTTAAAAATTCAGATAAAGTCAGACTCTGCGACAGCACAAAACTCCGACAGGTTTTTTCACTGCAGATGGTGTACGCTGCGTTGACAAAATGAAAAATCAACGTGCTTCATTCTTTAAGTGAAAAGGGCGTCACTCCTCTGTTCAATGAGGCTAATGCGGGTGACCGTGAGAAAAGGGTCACTTCTGGCAGAAATGAAGCACCTACCGTCATGTTGGAGTAGACTTGAAAAATAACCCACTTCAGCTCTCTTAGATGCTCCTTTGATTTCATAAATCTCCAGAAGTTCCACTTCAGCAAGTGATAGGCTCTATTCAGTACCTAAAGTTAATCTCGCTAATCTCTACGTCTTCAAAGAAACAAGCAATACAGTCCTCTACTAATTTGTTTTAGACTAATCTGTTTCAATAGAATCTGTTTTTTTTTGCACAAACTGCTCTCTGCAGGCAGGGTTCAGCATCGTGATATGCATGATGGTGTCAGCAGACCCTTCCTTAATCCCCCTTTCAATGCTGCTCCCCTGACAATTTTTCCACCACCTTGCCAAATTCTTCATTCCCTATCGATTTTCTAAAGATGTCACCGTTTTTTGGCCAAAAATGTAGCCTTCTCCGACCAGACCAGTGCAGAAGGGGCCCCTTCCATTTAACTATCGGAACTTTTGCGGCATAACCAACAAAAGGAAAACGGAAAAAATTAACAACCAGAACATTCTCTCTTGTCGCTCTGAAAAAATCTCTCTCAAGGCCAAATACGACCCACCCCCCCCCTTGCCTAGCGGCAAGAAATACACCTCCTGATGGTTTCCCCAATGACATTGTATTCCGCCTACGGGATATTCAGTGTCTCGCTTTTCTGCGACCGCGCCAGAAATGAACGTCATTGCATCGATGGACTGCTGGTTACTTCCAAACGTGTTTATAAACTCTGCCGGTGAAAAAGGTAATACAATAGTCAGCAGAAATGAATGGCAAACCGAATATGGGCAGCATTCTGGGCAACCAACATTACTCTCGAAGTTCTAACAACCCCCTTTTCTGAGGTTCCGGATTTGTAATACACAAATAGTGCCAAGAAGGTGCACAGTGGCGTACCTGTGGGAGACCATACATCTCTGCCAGATTGAGGTATCGCAGCACGTTGCTTGGTAAAATATTTTCGGCCATTGCATCACCACATCGCTCCAGCACACTTTCCTGTAATTGCGTACTTTTTGAAGAAAAGTATGAGTCACTGTAGGAAATAAAAAGTAGGATAAAAATTTCGCCGTTAATCCCTTTTGGCATTTTTTAAGGCGGTTCACTTCCATTCAGAATCGTAGTTAGCTTTCTTGAATGCGATGGCCTATACGATGTCTTGCGAGGGCCACCCGTTGCATAAAGCAATGTTCTTCTCCTCCTAATGTGGAAAGAATTTAATGTTGGAGGAGAGAGAAGACTTGTTAAGCACAGTAGGGAGCCGATTGAAATTGAACCCCTGACCTCGCGCGTAGTAAGCGTGCTACTTGCCTCTACAACAAGTCCTTTTCGGAAACTAACAGCACTCAAATAAACCCCTCCAAAGGGAACCGAAGATCCGTTCACAAGAGTTACCTGTCGGACCAGCGATCTGAAATTTTGCTAAAACAGTCAAAAACATTAGAGGCAACAACTGACCAACTGGAGAACTGATGCAGCAGACAGGACCCCTTCCACTTTATCCAAGTCGAGTTCAATTTGATTGTGATAGAGAGAGCCCAACACTGCATGAAGACCTGAAAATGGCTAAATTTCAGGGCTATCTATGCACAGAAATTTGCAACATTGCTGCAGTCTGGTCTGCTTTTGTGGCGACAACAAAGATTGTCTAGTACGTGTAAATCATCGTCTTCTGAATTTTTACAAGTGTTCATGCTCAGAAGTCTGTACGAACTATAAAATCGTCCACATGATTTACGCGAGAAGAGAAGGAAAAGAAAAAGAGTGGTGAAAGGGTTGTATTCAGAAGTTGGCACAGTTCGGCATTCTGTGACACACAATGCTTCTCAGCAAAGCTAGTTCAAACCACTGCGGAAGACCTGCTAATTCCTGGAACCGAAGCGGGTCATTTATAAGATTCCGCAGCTCTGCACAAGTTTACAGGTCTCACTGAAGTGTAATCCGCTAACTAACATGAACTAGCAAAGCAAAATGCTCACCCCCACTTCCAAGCCGAACAGCGCCCCGTACCTATCCCATTAAGCAAATTTAAATTTAGCCTGAGGGTTGGCGAGACAATGATGATTGGTCTTAGGTAACTGGCGAAACGGACCATCTGCGCTTTGGTGTTTTCCTTTTCCAATATTTTGTTATCTTTTCTGTTTCTAATTACTAAAATTCCGTTGAACGAGAGTGCGACTGTTACAATGATACATGGAGTATATCGCTAGCCGTTGTTGACACAAAATGTGCTACCAAAAGCAGTAAACCAAGACACTCGCAATCAAATAAAACCAGCATGTGGGAGGCTTCTAGTCCACTTCTCCCCCCCCCCCCCCCAACTCCCCGCCACCTCCAAATCCGCCCAGCCCAGGGCACGATCAACTACCAAAAATAGTAAAACTACAAAACTACCAAAAATTGTAAAACTGCGAAATCAATGACAGGGCGGTCAAGCAGTTTGACAAAAGACCAAATGCAAACTTTTTTGGTGCGAAATCTACTGAGGCGATGGTCTTTCTAGACGACCCACCAGAATCAACTCGACGTTGTAAGAACTAGTAAAGAAAAGTGCAGATATAACAGCATGTGGTGCACTATGTCCAAATGAAATCGCGCAGTTCTCAGCAAATGGCAACTAACCTTCGCGAGTGACATTTTCATCAGGGAAGTTGAGATGGATGACATCGTCTTTAGAGTCTTTCCAATTTCCTTGCATCAAAACCTTGAAAAAAAGTCAGAAATAAACGAGGGAAATTAAGACAAAGGAAAACCCTGCTAAGTAAAACTGTGACAAACCTCGAAATACTTGCATTGTCTCAAGTACAACTTATGAAGGTGCCACACATGGCCAACGGCGTGCACTGTGACATCGGAACCTTCCCCCTAAACCCACTTAATTTGGAACGATTTAAATAATTTAGCTGAATTGGAGGCACTGATGTAGCATTTGCACTGAATGCAGTACGTTATCTGATAAGAGGTGGACGGCATATCACTGGCGATTTCCTGAATATTAAGGCTGCGTTCATGCTTTACCACTGAGGAGGTACAACGATTCGAGAGCCTGCGAGACAAGGAAATCATATGTGATATAGTGAGTGCGACACAGCGATCCAGCGATTTGAGAGACTCGGCGATCGGGCGTTTTGGGAGACTGCGAGATCGCCGAATCTTCGCAGTCGCTGGCGACATGCTGATCTAAACCATACTCCTCTTTGCCGTGCAAACGCCGAAAATGCTGAGACTCCCAAATCGCTGTATCGCTCAATTTAAATTTTTTTTTCAATTTAGCGGCAAGAATAGGATACTTGTGCTTTCCTCGTCGTGCAATCTCTCAAATAGCTAAATCTCTTCAGTCGCAAAGTATGAAGGCGGCCTAACGTATTAAGCGATATTTAATCTTACTAATATTTTAGAAGGCCCCTCTCTTACAGACAACAGACTGCTACACCAGCGCTGAATTGGAACAGGTACTGCGAGATTTGAAAAAAGGGTTTAGTTGATAGCTAACCACCTACCTGCAGAAATAAGCGCTCATAAACATATTTAGCCGTGTCAAGCTTGGCGATTTTCATCGGTGGGCTTTCAACAGCGCCATTCTTTCGCCTTTTGCGCCCATCCGATACGTTTGAAGTTGATTCCGACGGTATATCCTCATACCCAACGAGACGATCTAAAGAATTGCCCATCCCTGCAACAAGAAATGTTGCTATTCTCTTGAGATAATAGTTACCGAGATAGGCTCTCAAGTAAAAATCATCAAGTTTCGAAACAAAGCAAGATCGATGTGTGGTTAAGATACAAGTATCGAAAGGTAAGAAGGACGAAAGTTGGAAAGAAAGTCCTGCAGCAGCATTTATTCTACAGTATTTCCACAAGTCCGGTTACCAGGTAAAATATTCGCGATGCAATGGAAGAAATTCACAAGCATACTGGGTATTAATGGACTTGGCTGCCTAGCGTAAACCACGTCACATTAGCCGACTGGATCTCTCAAGGAGAGCAGCTGTCTGCAGAGGCAAAAGAACATTTTTCCATGGAAAAACGGTCTCATTATGTTGCTAGTGGGGCTGGAAATGAGCGCTGCAGGATAGTGGTACAACAGTGACGGCTAGCACAGTCTACTCTGATCGACTTCGAAAAATGCTCGACGTCACATGTGAACTCGCCCAAAAAGGCCGACTACCTCCCGATGGCCAGAGCCTGCATACGGCAGAAAGCATGGAGAAAAATTTTGGATCGTGGTGGGACTTATGTACTCAGCGATTCGCCGACCCAGCAGCTTCTGACTACCACCTACTATACCTGTATGATAGATGAGTTCATGAAATTCTGTTATTCTACCATATTTTGATCCGGTTCAGAGGACTTGAATCCTTACAGTAAGTCCAGATCGCTTCCTTTTAATCTCGGCATGTATGAATGGCATGAATATCATAATAAGCCTAACTATAAGATTGCTGCACTCTTTTCTTTGAACTCGCCGAAGCCTGAAAAGTCTGCAATCATTAGAAGTTGGTATGCTCAAAAACCCACAAACTTAAGAATACAATTCCGTAGTCTAGTTTCCGACGATTTAAGCGTAGAATAGTTTTATGAAAGACAGTTTGGCTTTTCAAGCAGACCAGTTTCAATGTTTCCCGACTTTTCAAATTCTGAAGAAGGCGAAAGAAGCAATTTAAGAGACACCTGGAGTTGCTTTACCACAACATTCATACGATTTACATATATTAACCTTTCAAATGAAACAATATCATACATGCCGGTCGAAACAATCAAAGCTGATTAGTGAACTACGTAGTAATAAACGGACTTTTATAAACATTGCTGAAACAATTCGAGATTCCAAAAGACTTGCTGAAAAGATACCGAAGCCTTTCCGAAAAGCTAAAGAATAGTTAAGCCTACTAAAGCGGGCATCTGGGGCGTAGCATTTTGCAAAGCCTTAAAAATTAAAGTTTTTCTTTAGTCAGGCTGATGGGTCGACTAACCCATTGAAGTACGCTGATCGCTGATGTAGCTGCCTTTACAAAATGCAATTCCAAACTTTAACTTCCGCTAAGAGTGGAGCAAATCCTTGTAAACACTGCATAAACAGGCCAGTCCTAAGCGTAAGATGAGGATGAACCGCTACATTATATCGATGAAGGAGGAGTACTGGCGGGGTGCAACTACAAGGAGTCGCTGTCAAGAAAAAGCTCTTTTAGTACATACATGTTTACTTCCGACTAATGTAAGAGTTGGCAGTTTGCCTCATGTTTTACAGCGGAAAGGCGATCAGCTGATTGCCCATAAAAGTCTGCAAATGCATCCTCTACACCGCCCTTCGCGGCATGTGGCGAAGCCATAGGTTAGTGTTGAACGCGTTCGTAGAAGACCCTATACAACCACTACAGAAAGGAAGGATCTGTGGACAAGGTACCCCCCCTAGTTGGTGGCGCTGCCAAAGTGCTATGCAACTACTATTTCCGATAGTTGAAGATAGTAGTTGGTTCATGACAACCTCCCATCCTCCACCTCGACGGAAAATTTTTGGTTTTTATAAAATGCGGGGAATTTGAAAAACTGGTAGGAAGCTGGGAACTTGTAGGAAAGTGGTAGGTAAGTGTTGGGAAGGGGTCGTACCGGACCCTCTTCAGAGTGGGGTGGGGTCGTACCGAAACCCTCCTTCGCGGGCAGGGGGGGGGGTCGTACTGACACCACCATTTCATATATCACAATGATGTACCCTGTCTGTAGAGGGAAGAAAGTATACGCATCGATTTGAAGAAATGCAGAATCCGAGAAATGCCAGAAAAGGGCTGATATCAACCGATTGCTCTTTTAGTGAGGGTCCAGAGGTGGTTTTTAATCGGATCTTCTCGCCGAGCACTTGTAGGGAGGAAAACAAGGAACTGAGAAGAAAAGAAGGAAGAGGGGAGGAGGAAGAAAAAAGGGAGGATTATGGAGGCTCCGCGGTCGACAGGTATCCTGAGGCTGTCGTCGATTTCGGCATTTCCGCAAATCGCATCTCTTCAAAGTGATACGTATACTTCTTTCCTCCACAGATCCATCCTTTTTGCATAAGCGTTGCGTGTGAATGGATAATTTCAAAAGACAGTCTAGGAACCGTGCATCGAAGGGTCCAGCATCGCTGTGTGAAACTCTTTGGAAGGGGGTCGTCCTTTTCGGCGGGGAGGGGAGGGTCGTATTTGGTTCGTTTGTTGAGGGGAGGGGGGGGGCGGGGGGGCGGTGGGAGTCGTATGCCTCATTAGAAAACGATGGGAAAAAATCTCCCGCGTTGTTGGTTGTCGTAAGTTTTCCTGTTTTCAAATGTTCAAGTTCTACATAACCCCCTCCACGCTCGACATAAAACGTCTTGGGGCAGAAGTAGGAAAATTTCGGGAAATCATGGAAAAAACTGGTAAAGCTTAGGAGAATCTCAGAAATCTTTCCCGAGTTACGTGGGCATTCCCAGTTCCCATTCTGCTAAGTGCGTTAGATTTTCCTGTTATTTAGCGATTTTATCACGGTAATAGTCCCTCCCCTGAATCGAACCCCCCCCCCTCCTTCCCCATCCTACCTACTACTTTTTTTAGGGGGGGGGGGGGGGGGGGGGGGGGGGGGCGAGGCAAGGGGGGGGAGGGGTGTGGTGGAGGGGGAGGGGGGGGGGAGGGGGATTTCCAGAACCTACGAAATTTCCTGCTTGCCAATTGCGAGAATTTCCTATTTTTCCCCAAATTTTGTTTGTCAATCAAGCGATGGAAGTTGGCGGGGGGGGAACAAATGAGCCAAATAAAGACCGCCTGTTAGCGCTCGTAGAACCAAGAAAAATCAACTGTTGAAAATTTTTCGCAGCGCTAAAACACGACCCCCTCTCCAGCGATCAGTTACGATCCCTCCCCGCTGGCGCGATTACCCAACATACGACGTGGTCTGATCTGCAAGCAGAGAGCATAACAACTCCTTACTTTCCTATTCCTTTTTCTTGAAATATGTCGTGCACGTACATATTCCTGCTAGTTGTTTGATGGGGCTGTCCCCCTTTTCCTCTATCTGCAGATCATCGGCCGTTTTCGAACTCTCGGCTGACGACAGCAGCTTGACAAAGCGCTCTGTCTGCAATCGGAAGCACGCATCGTGATCAAATACAGGCGGCATACCAGACAATTATCTATTCCGATAAAAGGCCATATCGCTGAAGGGAAAAACTACAATGTTTCCCGCTGTTTCGATAATTTCTTCCATTTTCTGCATTATTTAAACAACAGTTCACTACCATCTGTGGAGCAATCTAATTTCGGGGGTAGAAAGACTGCTCTAAAATTGGCGAATTTATTTTGACTCCGTGCCTACAGCACCGGCATAGGCTCTGCGGCAGTGCGATTCTTTCCCCTCCCCCCCCCTCGCCTCACCCTCCCAAACTTCACTGTTAAACCACAACACCCTCTTACAATATTCTTGCCATCTTACCGAATTCCTACCAGATGTGCAAAAATTCTGCCAACTATTTCCGAGAGGCAAAGTTACGTATAGCACGCGTGAAACGGGAGCTACGTACCACCAACCGGGACGATTTTCTTTGTGGTTCGGAAAGTCTTCTCTTGAGGCGAGGTACGAGAATGAACTGATCGCAAATGAGACTATCGCGCGTGAGAATATGAGGAGGCAAGAGCATAACTGCGCATTCGGGAGTAGAGTCAAATTTTTGGGGGTTGATCCCTAAACAAAGCATATTTGGTTGCTGATCGCATAGGTTGAGTCAGGTGTACCATTGTGGTTTCCTCTTTTTGCGCACCGTTCCTCTTGACTGTCCTGCGTAGGAGGAACCAAAAGGAAGAAGAATCCAATGAAAAACGCACCAGGATACGCCTGACTCCGCCTCATCGATCAATGTGGATTGTATTTGTGAATTAGGTTCATTTCAAACGGGCCAAAGGCGTGGCAGAGTACTAAGAAGGCTGTAGCGTAACTGAAAGACTACAACTCTAGAAGCTCTCTCACCTTAATAATATTGTATCTTGAAGGCATACTGCACGGTAATTTGGTATTTGGTCTAAACTGTTCGCAGGGTGCTATATAGTGGGGCAAATGGCGAAAAAACGGAGAGAACGCTCAAAAACCTGCAAAGAAAAGCCTTCATTCTGCTTCGATTTCGGACGGGTTTCCAGTAGGAATCGTGCCAGTAACAGCTACGGTATACCCTAAAGGCAAAGCTCGCGTCCACAGGTTGAGGGTAACGGAGCTCAAATACGAACGACTTAGTGCTAGATAACTGCCTATTCTAGAGAAGATACGAAAAAAAGCAGTCTGAAGGCAGTCTGAAGTGCCCTAAATAGGACTCAAGCCAACCCCAACTTGTACGTGCATGCAGTGAAGACAAGCCGTGTTTGTAAGACTTCCCACTCGTCGTTATCACTACGATATAGGCTCTTTCATCTTATCACCTCAGCTCAACCTCTCCATTCGAAATGGAGATTAACACAGTAGCTACTACCAAGTAGCTAGCAGCCGGTGGGGTCGGCATGGGCCTAAGGGGTGCCTATGGGCCTGATTGGTTGGCTTCCAGTGGAGCTCTTTCCTATTTTCACTTTTTGATAGTAGGAGCCTCCAGAATCGCCTTCCGGATCATCTGACACATTTGAGAGGATATAGTCTTGTTTTATTGCGGAAAGTACCTTAACCCTTGAACTACGCTCTTTGATTCCAAGTAGGCGAGTTGTTCAATTCCATGTGGTGCACACAATCCTGTAGCATACGAGTTTTCCAAGATGGTACAGGCAACGGCATGAAGGCAGGATCTTCTCCTTGAGCTGTACGATGTAAACATCAGCCTTCACTTTCAGTCCGGGCTCCACGAAGAAAATATCGGTCTTCCCATTTCAGGAACCTCCGGCCCATACCATCAACCCGCGCCTTGGCCACTGCAGAGAAGATGATATCCTGTATCATAGCGATGTTGCTCGACTGCAAGTTTTCCTGATCGAGAGTGCCGGTCTCCAAGTAGCTGTCCATGGGCGACTTCATACAAGAAGTTTCGCAGCTGTTTGGAGGTGACGTGAATTCCATCGACCTTATCCAGTCCTTCTGCGATTGGAAATTCCTTCATATCTTGGTGCACATGAACGTGATGGATGAGAACCTGCTCCTTGAATGAGAACCTGCTCCAGCATCTGGGGGTATCTTACGCTCTGGTAGTCATATCCACGTCTTCTGTCTGAACTGCGTAAACTTTACTGATATGTAACTCGGCCAAAGTGTCTTTTTTTGTATATTCATGCAGCACCGCTGCCGCTTCATTTCAATCCTTTCGCTTCATTCTTTACTTGCAAACGAAGCATTACGAGCATCAGGTATGGTCGTCCATTTGTGGGCGGACGGGCGCCGTGAGCGTCCGGATAGGTTTGTTGCAGCTTTATAGGACCTCATAAGGGTACCTCCTCAGAAAAGGCGCTACGCAGCGCCTGCTCGGGAAGCGGAATTATGTCCTGGCGTATTAATCCTACTCGTCTTAGAGCTTTATCGTGCCAATTGCCTCCAAGAGTACGTTTTTAGGTTCTGATTGATTTGAGGTGGAACATCGAAGGCAGGAACACCTGCGTCCGGTGGACAGTGTGCGTACCGTGGGGTGTAAACGGGTGGAGAGAGAGCTTGAATTGCAAACTGACGAAACATGCGGGCGCTTATTACTAAGATAGGTAGCAACGAGGATGGCATAAAAGTGCAGTACGACTTGCTCCTTAAGTGCCCAGAGGAAATTCGAACGAGAGAGTGAACACCCAAGACTAGGCGAAAGAGAGTGAAGAGAATCTTGAAAATTTCCGTGTTTAAGCCTCAAATAGAGTTTTTCAGGCCGGAGCTGGAGTTCGAGGTTCCCGACGACAGCCACATGCTGCACGTTCAATTCAGATGCCGTGGCCAGGACTTTCCGTCAATCAACGGAGGGCCGAGTTTCTTTTTGTCAGATTGTGCGTCTCGAAGACACTGACAGCGGGAGACCTGATTCCAACATTGCCACAGCCAGCGAAGGCACTTCCCGTGGAGTGGCGTCTTAGAAGCCGCACGTGTTTTTGCGATATGGACGCAGCCGGGATCGGCTGCGTTGAAGGTTCAACGTATCATGGATCTGCAGGATAAGGTCGTCGACCCCCGATCGCTCGGCCTCGCGTACGCCGTTTTTCGAAGCAAATGTGTCCACGTTAACCTCATGGCGAGAGCGATTGAGCCAGCTACGATAATGAGGCCATGGGTCATTGTCGCGAGGATGGCCGGAGCTGCCAAAGAGATTTTTTCGAGGTTAGGCTGGTTGACGCCCGAAAAGTGGATTTAAAAGAGTTAGACTTGAGCTCGTCGATGGCTAGGGTCCACAATCGCATTCTTCTCGTCGTACCCGTGGTTCTTCGGCGAATGGCGTGGATGACGGGTGGCTCGCGCACTCGTGTATTCTATTACCTGGACTTCTCGTCGATCAGGACTAAGATGGACCCACCTTTTCACCGACGACTTGGGGGCCGTGGTGTTAGTCATGCCCCCTGAGGAGCCTCGTAAGGTCACCGCGTGGTTGCTGTTATGTCGGCCATCGAGTTGTGGGCGACCTGTGGAACGAGGGTATTCATCGTGAACGGACCGGCGGACTACGAACGTAGTGAGTTGGGAGCACGTAACGCTAAAGATGAGAAGTCACCTACTCACGTATATCTCGGGTAGGCCGGAGCACGCACAGCTCATAATAGATGTTTTGCAGCAGACCGTGGGGGTAGTTGATACCCACGCGGGTGGGCCGCGGTGGGAGTGCTGAAGAATGCGGAGGACTGGATGAGCGAAGACGCCATCAAATCTTCACAAGTTCCTGCGAAGCCAGCTGGAGCCTATGTAGAGGCTGGAAATTTAAAGCTAACCCCGTTTGAGCGCAGAGGAGGAAGGGCGGTGGAGCCGGCCGCTTCACGGGTTTGCCCTCTGTCCGGGAACCGGAAACATAGGAAGCGAGCAGCTTGCCGCTTAAGAGATAAGATGAGGGCAGCAGCAAAAAGTTGCAGGGAGCTTTAGTAGTTTTTTTTTTGTATGCGAAGTTTCTCGCCATAACATGGAGTGGAGCCATGTCTTTGTTTTGCCCCCCCCGGCATGTCAAATAGTGATCACGCGGTGATCAAAGGGAGTCAATCGAGCGCGCGAAAAGAGCGCGAAAGTAGGCCGATATAAAAGGGCTGCGACCCAAGTTAGGGAGGTCTTTCTTCAAGGTATCTCGACCTCTTTCGTCGTCTTCGAGTCTACTAAGTGCCATCCACCCCCCCCCCCCCGTGCTCCGACGATCTTCAAGCTGCTGCCCCCATCTTCGACCCCTATTCTACACGGATACTCAGTCAACTGTTGTTCAATATTCGCTGTTTCACTATTCGCATTGCTGTATAATTTTTTTTTTGGTAAGAGATCAATAAAGATTTTGGATTTGTTTGTGACTGTCAAGAAACAAACGGGTCATCACCCACATTATCACCTATTCTCTTTTAACTGTCAGATAATACCCTTTAAGTCAAACTACTCCTTTCGGAAGCAACTTTTTTGCCATCCTACTCGCACAGAGAAATCGCTTTAAAAAAATTCCGGCTTCAAGATTTCAAAAGTAGGGCGCATAATGGCTCAATATTGTCGTAAAAAAGTTTTGCAAGAAATGTAGGCCATCAAGAAACCAATGGCGAAAAAGTTCTAAGCTTCGCGACGATTCTTACGGACGGGTGCTGATTACCTGAATTTCAGAACATTCGTTAGACTATCGGCCACGTTGGAAAGTACTTCAATACTGTTTACTCTACAATCCAACATTGCGCACAGCTTGAGCAACGTGAGCTAATGCATCTTTCTCAGTGGATTTTCTCGCGACACCCAACGAGGCCAGTTTAAGCGATAATTCTAACAAAAGGAATTCGTAAAGCTATTTTCTATACAAACTCGTCAGGCCTTAGAACTGGCAGACATTACTGTTCTCGATTGTCGTTCGCAATGGACGAAGGGGCGTGAAAAGGCCGAGGCAATAAGCGCTGTCGCGATGGCCAGAACTCGTTGTCGCACCAGTGTTGAAGTGACAAGGCGGCAAAGAACTGTAATCAATATGGTTCGCATCACTTCTTTTCTTTACAATTGTTGCTGCCGTAGCTGCTTTAACAACTAGCCGAGAATGGGGGGGTGTTTATGGCGTCGCGGTACGTCGTACGCTGAGCATCCCCCGTCGCAGCGAATTAAAGTATACACTAGTCGCAAGCTAGAGCTTAGCTTAAACACACACACGCCAAGGGACTGAAATCTCAGGTCGAGTTCCACCGAACCAACTCCATCAAGATTCCATCCTTGCCAGGTCAGTCGAAGAGCAGGAACTGTGCGAGGAGACACTTACAATCATGAATCCTTGGCAACAAGATAGGGGCATGTGACAAGGGCGTAAGTTTGGCCTCAACTAGCCTTTCACACGCCCTAGTCGTTTTGCACTAAACGCCGCTTCGCCGCAACTGCTACTGTCTGCAGCACGGCGTTTCTGATGAGAACAGGCAGCGTTCAATACACTCTCCGTCCCGCCCCATCAGCTGACAGGAATAATAGCTGTTACACTATAGCATTCGGAGCCCACATCCCACAAAAATCTTGGCATGGCTCAGATATAAAAAGCTTTAGCTCTGAATGAACAAGACCAGGCAGAAGGATGTGCAGCTGCGGCGGGTTTGCAGCAGAGCAACACCACAAGGGTACGTGCTAGGGCAGAAGTCAGAAATCCAGACAACGATCATATTTCATTATCAAAATTTATATTATAACTTATAGTGTTTACTGGGGGGAAAAAGAGAATTTTCCAAAGCCTGTGAGTAAGCGCCTTGGAGGGGAGTGCTTTGGAGAGAAGCTTCAAGACGATGGTGAATCGCATTAGCACTGCAAGCGATCAGTGTACATGTGCTCGAACCTTCAGAAACGTCACAGAAAGGCTATCTACCTTGTCACATAGCTTCTTTGAGATCATTTCGAGAAATGACTTTTCTAGTATTAACAGGCAGCGTGACATGAAGTACAGCTTCATATCCCTAGAGATGGAATAGGGTGTAGTGTATTTCATATTCTGAAGCACGGCGTGGCGCCCCTGCGTTGTTCAAGGTATATTTTTCCATATGATACAGGCTATCATCCATGTTGTTGAAAGAGGTCATGACTTAACAACTGTCGCGGAACGCAGTCATCCCGCCAAAAGAAGCCAGCCGTCGCCATGTTCTTTAGGAATACGACACGCTTCTCCTTCCTTACGGATACGGGGTGTAACGATCCTCCAGACTGATCATGCTATTCTCTGCTTCCATTCTTCGGAAAAACCAAAACTATTAGCTAAGGATACTCTGGTACAATAGTGTTGTCACCAGTGAGCCCGTTCCTCCTGGAATTTGACATTTTCCCCTTACAAATTTGGGACTGGGCAAAAAGACTTTAACAATTGCAAAATGCTATATCGCTCTTCATTCCACAGACATGTGCTTCAACGACTGGCTAGGGC